>SNQJ01S0017440.1:180892-198139 GCA_010110895.2 Picea sitchensis
TTTGGTTGATTTGGTTGATGGAGTGAGCAACACTCTTGTGATTCAGTAGTGACATGATTGCTATGGTATACTAGTTATTTATACATGATTGAGATAGCATTCATATTGATTTGTTTTGGAGCATGAGAAAGCTATTGGAGAGCTTGGATGTGTTGTGACTGGTTGTGGGTCAGTTTGGACAGTGGAAGACAGAAGAGAAAGTGATTGTAGGTTGCAGAGGATCTGAGCATGTGAAGCAAAGCAAAACCCTAGTTGCTCAGAAGCATATGCTTGTTACATTATACACTGGCCGCGTTCACACATGGGATGTAATGAGCCAGGGCATATGCACACCCGGGCTGCACTACTGACAGGTCGTGTACCTGTTGACAGATTGATATTTGTTGAGGATTGTTGCCTCATCTCAGTTGATGCTGAGGGTGTAAGCTGAGTCTTGCATTATAGAGCTGGTGCTCTTACAGAGTTGTACTCTATTCAATTGTTGTTGATAAACCCCAAGGATTGTAGTCCGTAATAAAAAGAAAAATTGTACATACATCGTGTGTCCTTGTGTTCATTGTGGTGATGACTTGTTGATGATATATTGCTGATATATGTTGCTGATATGTGCTCACATATAACTGGTTATAAATGACAACAATGGGTAATGAATAAATGTTGAATGCTAATTGATGTTTTTTTGTGCAAGAGGGAAGTTTTGGGAAAAAGAGCCCCACACTCATTCACCCCCCCTCTAAGTGTGGTAGGTGTGTCCAACAAATAGTACCTTCCCATAACACTTTACAACATAGATATACTTTCCAAGTGCCTTCATTTTGGGGCCATCTTCTAATTGTTTTACCCATCTTCCCTCTTTTAGGGATAACCCACTTTCTTGTTGCAACTACTTTACCCACAATTAGTAAACTCATAACTTATTGTTGCAAATAATTTATTTTAAGTATTTTCTTATTGCAACAACTTTACCCATAATTAACTCCTAGTTTCATCTACTTTGACTAGAAAAATTCTTGATGACTTTCTAGAAGATTCTAGAATAATTGACTTCTTATTGACCTTCTAGGGGTTTCTAGAATATTCTTGAGGGTCCTCTAACTTCACAAAGCCATATCTCCTCAACCGTGAGGAACCACGTGACGTACCACATATCACCGGAAACAACATGACGTGTAATATCCATATATGATAGTATTTCATGCAATTTAATTGTACTTCATGTCCATATTCCTTGATTAACCGCAGGTTCCTTAACGAAAACTCTGGGGAAACCAGAATTTTCTACCGAACTTGCTTCAAGGGTTGACATCAATGAAAACCAACCCAATCTTTCAAAACTCCCCCCTTTTGGAATTGATGGAAACACTTTGTACTTTGATGCAAAATTGATGGCATGGAAACACTTATGCTCATGCTCCCCATGTGACCATCGACCCCCCTGGAATCATGCCTCTATTCTTTCTCACCATTTTCATGCCTCTATTATTTCTCACCATTTTCATGCCTCTGATTACTTTCTCCCCCTTTTACATCAATGGAAAAGGGTATCTTCCCTTTGGGGATTCTCCCCCTATCTAAATTTTCCTTTGGGATGCTCCCCCTGCCAAAAAATTCCTTTGGGTTGATCCCCCAATCTATGTTGTCATTTTTCTCATCAATGGTGCTTCCTCGTGTAAATCCATGACATATATTAAAATCATTCAAAAGTCACTATGGGGAAGAAACTATTCCAAGTTTTCGATGAAGATACTCAAAGGCTTACCTCATAAGTGGTTAGGTGAAGATATCTACGATCTAATCTTTTGTCCCAACATACTCAGCCTTGATGTTCTTCTCTACAACCTATTCCCGTAGAAAGTGAAACTTGATCGTAATGTGTTTCATTTTGGAGTGTGTTACTGTATTCTTTGAGATACTTATGGAACTAGTGTTATCACAAAATATCGGAATGGGATCATCATATTCAACCTGTATATCCTTCAAAGTTTGGTTCATCCATAGAACCTGGGTACACCACGTTGTTGTTGCAATATACTATGTTTTTGTTGTAGATAAGGATATTGATGACAGTTTCTTACTTAACCAGGATACCAGACACTCACCCAAGTAGAAATTGTCTCCACTTGTAATTCTTCTATCATCATTGCTACCTTTCTAGTCTTCATTTGTGTAAGCAATAAGAGAGATATCATTCCCTTTTGGATACCATAATCAAAATTCTTTTGTACCTATTAAATATCTGAATATCCTCTTCACTGCCATAACATGTGATTCCTTTGGTGTTGCTTGAAACCTTGCAACCTGTCCAACTGCCTGCATTACATCTGGTCTAGGAGACGTCATATATAGTAAAATACTAATCATTGATCCCTACTGTATCTGGCTTGCATCCCTTAAATCATCATCCTTACTTAACTTGCAATTGGTTTGCATAGGAGTACTAACTGGTTTGCAATATTCCATTCCAAACATGTTTAGCATTTATTTGATGTACTTAGTCTAAGAGATGAAGATACCTTTGTTTCTCTAACATATTTGTAGTCCCAAAAAGAAGGACAATTCTCCAAGCAATGACATATCAAACTCATTATGCATGTCTTTGGAAACTTTCTGACTCATCATGCCATCATCACTTCCAAAAATAATATCATCAACATAAACTTCAATTAATAGGATACTATCTTGATTTACCTTTATGTAGAGATTGTTTTCTACATTTTCTTTCATGAACCCTTGTTGTTGTAAGTATCTGTTCAGTATTGAATACCATGCTCTGGGGGATTTTTTGATACCAAATAGGTCCTTCTTCAACCTGCAAACAAAATTTTCTTTCTCTGACAACTGAAATTCTTCTGGTTGCTCGATGTAGACTTCTTCCTCTAGATATTCATTTAGGAATGTTGATTTCACGTCCATCTGATACACTTTGATATTCTTATAACAAGCATAAGCTAGGATCAGTCTGATTGCGTCCATTCTGGAAATTGGGGAAAAGGTCTCTTCAAAATCTATACCTTCAACTTAAGTGTATCCTTTACATACCAACCTTGTTTTTTTCCTGGTAACCTGTCCATCCCCATTCAATTTTTTTTTGAAGACCCACTTTGTATTGATCACATTATTGTTCTTCGGCCTTAGAACCAGCTCCCAAGTGTCATTTTTTCTATATGATATAAATCTTCATCCATAGATTTGATCCATAATTCATCCTTCTTGGCTTCTTTAAAAATGCTTGGCTCAAATGTAGATAATAGTGCTAGGTGTTGTTGTTCTAGTGAATGTATCCTTCTTCAAGTTTCAAATCCTACATCTTTATTCCCAATGATCTGTTCTGGTGGATGATTTTTCTTCACTCATCTTCTAGGTGTCTTTGGAGGTACCTAAATATCCTATTGTTATTTATCTGCTTCTGTCTTCTCTTCTTCTTCATTTGGTTCTTCATCTACTTCTTCTTATTTCAAATATTCTTCGTGATCTTGCTCCACTGAATATTTTATGTTTTCTTTTTTATTTCATCCATATGTCTCACCAATCGTAACATTGATGCCTTCCACTATTATGTTGAGTCTTATATTGAAACATTTGTATGATTTTCTTTTGCTTGAGTATCCAACTAGTATTCATTTATCAACTCGAGAATCAAATTTTCCAATCCTGCCATCTTCCCTTTTGATGTAGCATTTTCTTCCAAATACTCTGAAGTGTTTCACATTCATTGTTCTTCCTTTCCATAGCTTGTAGAGAGTTTTATCACTATTATTTTTTAGCATTCCCCTATTCTGGATGTGAAATTATGTATGCACTACCTGTACCCAAAAGGCGTCTGTCAACCTGGAATCCATTAACATGGTTTTGGTCATCTCCTATACTGTTATGTTCTTCCTTTCGACAACTCCATTTTGTTGAGGTGTCATGGCCACTGAGAATTTCCTTTTTATCCCATGTTCACTACAGAATTCCATGAACTCTTTTGATGTAAATTCTCCTCCATTGTCTGATCTCAAACACTTGATCTTTGATTTTGTCATAGTTTCAACTATTTCTTTGTATATCTTGAAGTGATTGAATTCCTCTTACTTCCTCCTGAGAAAAAAAAATGCATTCATTCTTATGTAGTCACCAACTAGTAGCATAAAGTATTGTTCATCATTCAATCCCTTGGTTCTTGTCGGTCCAACTAGATTAGTATGCACAATTTCCAACAATTTTGTTGTGGAGTAATCCTTTGATTTGAACTTGGTCTTGGTTTGTTTTCCTTGTAGACAATGTTTGCACAAAGTATTTGTAGGCTTCAAGATCTAGGGCATTTCTCTTCCTGCTTCTTTTCTATTGATTTTGGAAAGATTATCAAAATTTATGTGACTCATTCTTCTGTGCCGTAGCCAAACTTCATCTTCCTTTCCTAAGAAACATTTTTCTTTTCCAATTTCATTCAGTACATATATTTTTCTTGGAGTTCTTACAATTGTATCCACCAACTTGTCTGAACCTTATTTTCTTATCTCGCATTTATGTGAGTCAAACACAATTCTGTGTCATTGGCCACACATTTTACTTACACTTAGTATATTGTGCTTCATGTGTTTGATTAGTAGAACATTTTATGCCCTGGCATCCTTGCTTCCAATCTTGACTATGCCTTTTCCTATAATTATGATTGAGTTATCATTACCAAATGAAATTGATCCATCTCTTTCTTTCTTTAATGTTAGGAACCTATCTTTATCACCTGTCATATTCTTTGAGAAACCAATTTCAACATACCATCCATGTTTCTTGTGTTGAACCTGTAGAGAAAGATTACATTCTTCATTGTTGTATTGATCATGTTTTCTTATCCATATCCTTTGCAGTTCCTATCTATGACTATTGATATTTTTTTGTGATTCTTTGGGACTGTTGATATTCTGTTGTGATTCTTTGGGAGGAATAATCAATCTACAATCTTTTTCCATGTGTCAAAATTTGTTGCACTTGTAGCATTCTACTTCAACGCTCAAATATTCAAATATGGTGTAGCTTATGCTTTGTACTTCATGAGACCTTCTTGGATAACCATTTCTTGTGTAGCCTTCATAGTTGATTTCGTTCTTGATATTGGCTCTACAATTCACAGCTTTATGCCCAAAATTATTACATGAATAACATAAACCAAGAAAAATAGTTTGATACTTGGGGGTGGAATATCTTTTGAATGGTGTTTCTCTTTTGAATCCTTCTTCTTTTCGATTTCTCTCTATTGATGGTTGTTGCCGATTTTGGGTTATGAATATGGGTGGTGCAGTGTCTTTGTAATCTTCTTCTTGATTCCCCTTTCCTTCTTCCTTCTTAGGATAACCTCTGACTGTTTCTGCATAGCTTCTTTTTTTTTTTGCCTTGGATCTTGAGCCTTTCTCTGTCTGGTTATATCCTAGTTCAGATTGTCATGGTATGGTATTTGACTACTAATTACCTCATCCAATACTTTAGTGTTGTCCTGCTGCATGTCATTCTTCTGAATATCTTTTCTTAGAATGATTATTTCTTCTCCCAAGCCTTCAATCATCTTTTTCTTTTCATTTAACTGACCTCTGAGTGCTTATTTAATTATTTATCTTCTTCTACTTGGATTTTTAGCTTCATCATCATCTCCTCGACTTCATCAGAGTTGGAATTTTGAGATCCTTCCTTCTCTTTTAGTTCTACTTTGAGTGACTTGATTTTCTTTGAAAACCTTATCTCTTCTAATGCACTGATTAATTCTTCTCCGAGATCGACTTCCCCTTCTTCTTCAAAATCTTATTTGGAATCTTCCACTGCCATGAAGAGTACTCTTTTTGCATCACTTTCACTATATTCATCCTCATCTGATGATGAACTCTCTTCCTTGGTGTAGATACTTTTCTTGAAGAATTTATTTTTGTTTCTTCTACCCTTTTTCTTTTTCTTTTTATTTTCTTCTTCATCACTTTATTTATTCTTATGGGGACATTTAGAAGAAAAATGACCAATACCACCACAATTAAAAAATTTCAATGGAAGCATGCATTTGTAATTTTCGGTTCCTCTTTGCAACTTCCTTACGAAGTTTGTCATTTCTTCATGTTCCTCTGAATCATAGCTACAACTACAATATGAATTTGGCCTTTGTTTTCTCTTATTCTTTGTCTTCTTGGATTCTTTGAATGTTGCATACTTTGTGACTGGGTTCTCCTGTTATGTTCTCATTTCATAGGTGGTGATTATACGATGTAGCTCGTTCATGCTCAAGGTGGCTAGATATGTTCTTTATTCTCAAGCTCAGATCTTTTGATCAAATCGCATAGGTAGAGATGTTAGTACCTTTTGAACGACAACATGTTCCTTCATCTTTTATACCATACCTTTAATAGTATTGATTATTTCATCAACTCGTAGAAGGTAGGTTGCAATGTCTTCGTCTTCCTTCATATTTAATTGTTCGAACTTAACTCAAAAGGTTTGGAGTTTATCTCCCTTAAATTTTTCACATCCTTCATAAATCTTTTGAAGCTTATCCCAAAGATCTTTTGCAGAATCACAATGCATAACTTTGACAAATATTCAATTAGAAAGACTATTTTCTTCGAGTTTCTTTCCATCATTTTTTATTGGGGGAGTGGTTGGTGTTGTGTATCCATCTACTACTTCTCACCAGATGTCAAATCCTTGTGCATGCAAAAAGGTTTTCATTCTTATACTCCATACTTCATAATTCTGACCGTCAAACTGTGATGATCCAAACTTAGCATATTCCATGATCTCCTTCCAATGGTTAGACTGCTTATTGAAGGATTGGCTCAAATACCAATTGCTGTAATAATGAGAGGGGGGTGGTGAATCAATATTGGTACTTTGATTACTTTTTAACCACAATATGTATTGTTTATCCTTATGAGAATTTCATCAATAACATTTAAACATCATAAGCAGTATAAATGAATAGTGAACAATAAGAAACCACACAAGTACATTGTACACCAGTATTTTACGTGGAAACCCATTGCAAGAGAAAACCACAGAATTATTTTCTTATATGTCAAAAGAAATACATTCATAGGAAGCATCAACTTCCTCGTTTTCCAGCTAGAAATGGAAGGAGGCTACAACCCCCTAGTTTCTTAGGCTCCAACCTGAAGGAATATACAACTCCATTAGTGTTTTGGCACCAACTAGAAGGAGGCTACAACCCCCTTTCCTTTCCCCATCCAACTGCCCTGAAATATAAGTGCCAAAATACTGATACTTCCATTGTCACTCTGTC
Source organism: Picea sitchensis (assembly GCA_010110895.2). Classification (NCBI taxonomy): domain Eukaryota; kingdom Viridiplantae; phylum Streptophyta; class Pinopsida; order Pinales; family Pinaceae; genus Picea; species Picea sitchensis. The sequence continues at coordinate 188,151 of SNQJ01S0017440.1, forward strand.
ACTGTCAATTTGTCCCTATGAAACCTGCCACTGTAAAACCTAACACATAAACATGTACCAACAACTTGTCACAACCTATGACAAAAACCTATCATAATAATCTCCTCAACCAATCATATATGTCACTGTTACTGCCACAACATGTCACTATTGCTATACTTCATCAACTCCACTCAAACCCTTATGTCACAAACCATCATTCCACATATCACCGAAAATGACAAGACATGTACTATTCATCTATGATAGTAGTACCTACCATTACATTGTCCTTCATGTCCATATTCCTTGATTAATGTCTAGTTTCTTAACCACACCTACGGGGCTACGAGAATTTTCTACCGAACTTGTTTCAAGGGTTGAAATCAATGAAAACCAACCCAATATTTCAAAAAAACCTCCAAAAAGATCATTTGACACTCATGAAAAAAATGAAGAAATGCAGAATCAACTATCCAAATTGGAGAAATAATTTAAGGAAATGAATGATACTATGTTGAAAATGGTTCATTTTTTACATGTGAAAGAAGTAATTAAAGTATATATGGATAAAAAAGTGGAACACTTACCGAATTCCATGGAACAAAAGAAGGAAGAATTCAAAATTTCCATGTCAACCATATTCTTATATACCCTATATGAGAGATTCCCTAAATGATATATCAAGATGCAAGGAAATCATGAAAAAATGGAGGAAATAAATATTGATCCATAGAATCATGATTAGTCATCACTGCAAGATATGCATCATCGGGTGTTGAACTCGGCACCAAGGAACTACTTAATTCTAGAAATTGATATGAAAAAATGTGATGGAAAATATCCTATAAAATGGATATTCCAAATGGATATTCCAAATGGATAAATATTTTGATCTACACCAAGTTCTAACCTTACCAAAGGAAAATATTGCATCCTTGTATTTAGAAATTAATCAATTTGTTTAGTACCAATGGCTTTGTGAAAGAAAAAATGATTCTATTATATCTTGGTCCATTTCTATGGATGAATTGATAGCACATTATGGGGATATTAAGAGCAATACATTATGTATTCAATTGTTAAATATCTAGAAAAAAGGTCCAATTATAAAGATTCAAAAATTCCAAAAACTAAGTCTTAAGGTAAAGAAAATTCCAGAGGACAATTTGTTAGATCCCTTTATGGGCACTTTAAAGGAGACAATTCAACATGAGGTGCCTCAGCTTGAACCTAAATCCATAGAGAATGCTTTCAATGTCATTGGGAAAGTTGAAAGTAAAAATATGGCTACTAGAAGAGTGTCCACTAACAACTATAGAGAGCACCATGTTCCTTCTCCTAACCTAGGTCAAACTACAAGGTTTAAACCTCATCAAATGGTGATAGAAAGTAAACTAAGGGGTATAAATGTAGTGAGAAGACATTATTATTCATAGACAGTGATGAGGAAGAAGATCAAGAATTGGAATTATCATTATATATAGAACTAGAAGAGACTACTCCAACCATATATTATCATGCATTGGATAACATTTTAGATTTTAACCTTGTACAATATTTACTGCAAACAGATTTTCAGTAAAAGAACAAAAAAGATACAATGGAAAATACAAACATTACACAAGGATTTTTCCCCTGGAAACCCAAACCGAGAAAACGAGCATATTTTATATTCATTCATAGTGATACATTGTTTACAATACAATATACATATAGGATATAGAGACATCCAAAACCCTAACCCAATGACCTAGATTAGTCAACAACCCTAATTCCTTAACCAGAAATAGAAAACTATCGAAAAAAACCATGTGCTGAAAAACTGCCCAACAATGGACATGAAAATCAAGGAAACAATAAAAACGAGGAAAAAAAAATTATCGAGAGCGTTGCACCCCCCCCTCAAACCCCCCTGCACGCTCGGCGCAATGCATACACTACTACTCATGCAAAGAATATAACACAAACCCAACATTCTCCCACTTGTTGTTTTATTTGCATAAAGGGGGTTACAAGGTTACATAGTCAACAATCCAGGGTAGCAATGCCCATGGATCCTTTACACCAAGAGAACTTCTCAGTGCTCATAGATTTTGTTAATGAATCTGCAACATTCTTCAAAGTGTCCACCTTCATCAGAAATACTTTATTTTCTTCAACATGTCTCTCACAAAGTGATATTGAATATCAATATGCTTTGTCTTTGAATGATAAGTCGGGTTCTTCACCGAAAAAATTGCACTCTGACTGTCACAATCTATCCTCACAGCTTGTTGTACCAACCCAATTCCTGAATGTAATATTTGTAACCATACTGCTTCCTTACTTACATGAGTGGTTGCCATGTATTCAACTTATGTAGTTGAAAGTGCCACTATAGCCTGTCTTTTTCTCATCCAACTTATTTCTCCTCCAACTAGGTTAAACACATACCCACTCGTAGATCTCCTATGATCCAGATCTCTAGCCCAGTATGCATCCACAAAGCCATGTATATCCACCACTCTATCCAATCCCGGTCTTCCTTGGTAGCACAATCCATAGCTAATAGTGCCACTCAAATACCTAAAAACCCTTTTTACTGTTGTCCAATTCTCCTTCCTTGGTTTTGACATATACCTACTCAAAACTCCCACTGCATGTGCAATGTCAGTTCTATTACATACCATTTCATACATCAAACTGCCAGTTTCACTCACATATGGAACACAAGACATGTTCTCCTCCTCTTCCTATGTCTTGGGACATTGATCCGTAGATAAATTTACACCAACAAGAATAGGAACCTTGACCAGTTTACATTCCTGCATATTAAACCTCTACAATATTGTCTCGACATATTTTTTTCCGATTTAATCGGAGTTTCCTCTTTTTCCGATCTATTTTAATTTCCATTCCCAAAATGAAATTTGAAGCACCAAGATCCTTCATGTCAAATTTAGAGGACAACTGTTTTTTCACATCCTGGATAATCGCCTTGTTGTTTCGTATCAGCAACATGTCATCCACATACAAGACCAAATAAATTAAATGATCACCAGTTAATTTAAAATGCACACAATGATCCTCTTTGTTTCTTGTGAAACCAAGTCCCAACATATAAGTATCAAATTTTTGATACCACATCCATGGTGATTGTTTGAAACATACAAGGACTTTTTTAGCTTTCATACCATCTCCTTCTTTCCCTCCACAACAAATCCTTCTGGATTCTTCATATAGATTTCTTCTTCCAGATCCCCATGTAGGAATGTTGTCTTCACGTCCATCTGTTCTACTTCAAAATCAAATGCAGCAACAACAAATAATAGAAATCTTATAGAGTTTAACTTGGCAAGAGGAGAAAAGATCTCACCAAAATCAATTCCCTCAACCTGGGAATAACCCTTTGCTACTAGCTGAGCTTTGTATTTCTCCACTTTTCCTTTTGCATTCATCTTATTTTTAAATACCCATTTGTTTCCAATGGGATTTCTTCCAGTCATAAACTCCACTAGATCCCAAGACTCATTCTTATCCAAGGCTGCCATTTCTTCGTCCATGGCCTTTTTCCAGATATTTCCATCCTTTGAATCCACTGCCTCCCTAACAGTTCTAGGATCATCATCAGTAATAGACAAAGAAAAATTTGAATGGAAATCAAATGGAGTATACCTTTCTGGTATCCTTCTTTCTCGAACTGATCTCCTCAATACTGGAGTATGAGGATCTCCTTCTTATGATTATTGTTCTTCTGTAGAGTCTGATTCATCATCCTTTAAATCAAACTCTATTTTCTCTGGTTCTTCCTTACTTGGTAGTAATTCTTGTTTAACAACATCCTTGATTTCTCTAAATACCACATCTCGTCTATACACTACCTTATTAGTTTACGAGTTCCAAATATTATAACCTTTGAGACCATCTTTATATCCAATAAAGATACACTTTTCATCCTTCTTATCTAGTTTACTCATGTTTTCCTTTGGAACATGAACATATGCATGATAGCAAAATACCTTGAGATGTGTGAGAGAAGGTTTCTTACCATTCCATGCCTCTTGTGGAGTCTTGTCATCTAGTGTTGATGAGAATGATCTGTTGACCAGGTAACATGTAGTACCCACTGCCTCTTCCCAAAATTCTTTCCCTAACCCAGCAGCACTGAGCATGCACCTTGATTTTTCCATCATTTTCATGTTCATCCTTTATGCAACTCCATTCTACTAATGTGCATGTGGAGTTTTCTTCTGCCTTTATATACCACACTTCTTACAAAATTATTCAAATTCATTCCCGCAGAACTCTCTGCCATTATCTGTCCTTGACACCTTAATTATTTTCTCTGTTTGATTCTCAACAAGATACTTAAACTCTTTAAACCTATCAAAGACTTCATATTTCTTCCTCGGGAAATATATCCAAGTATTCCTCAAGAAATCATCTATAAATGAGACATAGTACACATATTTTCCCAATGATGGGACCAATACAGGTCCAAAAACATCACTGTGAACTAGCTGTAAAATTCCTTCTTCCCTCGATGCACCAGAGGGGAATCTTATCCGATTTTTCTTCCCATATACACAATTTTCACAGAAATCAAAATCCAAAGATCATTTAGACATACCTTAAACCATACCTCTACCGTGTAGTAGTCGAAGACCCTTCTCTCTGATATGCCCCAGTCTTTGATTCCACAGCATCGCCTTTTCTCCAGAGACTATAGGAGTTATTTCTTCTTCAACTCCAATATCAGGAACAATGGAACTATTACACCTATCACTAATAGTGCTTCCTTGCATGTTATACAGAGTTCCAAACCGAACTCCCTTCAACAACACCATTTCTCCTTGAACCATCCTGTAGGTTTCCTTTTCAAATATTGTTTTTACCCCTGCATCATCCATTTTGCTTACAAAAATCAAATTTCTGGCCAAACCTGGGATGTTAAGAACACCAAGAAGTGTTCTAATCTTTCTATCTATGATCCTCAACTTGAATTTTCCTCGTCCTAGTATTCTGGTTGTCGAAACATCAACTAAGAAAACATTACCTCCATCATACCTTTCATATTCACAGAAGCACTCCATGTGGGGAGTCATATGAAAGGATTCACCTGATTCAACCAACCATGCCTCATGATATGCATGTGTGTTTGAAGAATCCAAGTACACATCCCCTCCTTCCTTGGAGGTCTTTTCTTCTGTAGAAGGAGATTATTCAGATCCCTTGTTTTTCTCAACTTTGGATCTACATTGCTTCTTGTAGTGCCCTTGTTTTCCACATCTCCAACATACCTTTACAAACTTTCCAGGATATTTATATCTACCCTTAGACTTAGATCTCCCACTTGAGAACTTAGATATATTTCTTTCCTAGGAGCGTCCTCTTGCAAATAATGTGTTTGTTCTCTGTCCTTCGATATTCTCCTCCAACAAAAAGGATGAGACCACTTCATCAAATTTCAAGGCAGTTGTATTACTACCTATGGCCACAACCAGACTATCCCATGAGTCTGGTAAAGAACATGGTAAACTAATACACTTATCTTCATCTGAAATTTTAATCTCGATAGATACTAACTGACTTACAAAAATATTGAAGGCATTCAAATGATCTGCCACCAAGTCTCCATCTCTCATCCTTAGGTTATACAACTTATTTCTCAGGAATAGTTTATTTACTAGGGACTTAGACTGATACAAATTCCCCAACTTATCCCATAAATCCTTGGTGATGGCTTCCTCTGACACATTCAGTAATATTGAATCTGAGAGACACAGTCGGATTGTTCTCTTCACCTTCCGATCCAATTTTTTCCAGGCATCTTCTGAAGTTCTTGTAGGTGCAATACCTAGATCTATTGTGATCCACTGATCTCTATCCACCAATATATATTCCATCTTGAGCTTCCACAACTCTAAAATTTTCCCATTAAACTTCTCGATCTCCATTTTTGAATTGTTTGCCATTTATTTTCACCTAAAAAATAAATACCACAGATCTCTCACTGTAAAAAGGCTTATCACAGTCCTAAGCCAAACCCTTCACCACAAAGGCGTCCCCGTGAAGCCAACAAAGCTCTGATACCAAATGTAGATTTTAACCTTGTACAATATTTACTACAAACATATTTTTAGTAAAACAACAGAAAATATTCAATGGCAAATACAAACATTACACAAATATTTTTCCTCTGGAAACCCAAACCGGGAAAATCAACACATTGTATATTCATTCATATTGATACATTGTTTACAATACAATATACATATAGGATCCAACGGAATACAAAACCCTAACCCAATGACCTAGATTAGTCAACAACCCTAATTCCTTAACTAGAAATAGAAAACCATCAGAAAAAACCATGTGCCAAAAAATGGCCCAAAAATGGACATAAAAATCAAGGCAACACGAAAAATGAAGCAAAAATGCGACATGTTTCCCAAGGCAAAAAAAAATCTCGGGGGATTTCGCCCCCCTACGCACTCGGCGCAACGCAACCACTACTACCCGTGCAAAGAATATAAAACATACCCAACAAACATCAGTACTCCACAAACCCTCAAAATAGAAGGATATATCAAAAAGAAAAAGGTAATAGTGTTGATTAATTATGGTAGTACCCATAACTTCATTAATTGCAAATTAGTGAAACTTCTCAACTGCTTTGTATTTCTAGCACTAGAGTTTCAAGTAATGATTTTATATGGAGATACCATAAATTTTCAAGGGAAGTTTTGTAGTATTAAGCTCATATGGGGGAGTATTTATTGGATAGTCCCATTATTATAATCCAAATGGGTGGTGTTGATGTTGTATTAGGGGTTCAATGGTTACAACCATTGGGAACAATGGATCTTAACTTTTAGGAACTTTTGATGAGATTTTCTTCAAAAGGAAAGGAAATTGAACTCAAATTTATCCATGTGAAACCATATAAAGTGATAAGATATATTGACATGACAAAATTACTTAAAAAGGGACACCATGGTGTAATTGCACAATTGTGCTCACTAGATGTTCAAACATCTAGACCCTTTTCTCTAGTGGATCTCCAAAAAGTTATCAAAAATCATTCTAAGGTATTTGAAGATATTCCTAAGGGTCTTCTACCTACTAGAGATCATGACCATGCTATTCATTTGCAACTAGGAACTGTATCACCTAAACTAAGGCCTCGGAGGCACCCATATGCACAAAAGAGTGAGATTAAGCGTATAATTCAAGAAATGTTAGATATCGACATCATTCAACCTAGATAAAGTTATTTCTTTGCACCAGTAGTGATGGTTCAAAAGAAGGAAGGTTCATGGTGTATGTGTCCAGATTGTAGATATCTCAACAAAATGAACATTAAAGATAAGTTTCTTATTCGTGTCATTTATGAATTATTATATTAATTGCAAGGAGAAACTTTCTTAACAAAGTTGGATCTTCATTTTCGATATCATCAAATGAGAATGAGGGAAGAATGCATTCCTAAAATATCATTTAGAACACATGTTCAGGTCATTATGATTTTTTGGTGATGTCATGTGGCCTTACTAATGCACCTTCAACATTTCAAATCTTAATGAATTATATTTTCAAACCCTTCCTCGTAAAATGTGTGTTAGTATTTTTTGATGATATACTAATATACAAAAAATTGGAAGAGAATAAGCAACTTGTTGAAATGGTATTAAAACTATTGGAAGAGAAAAAAATATATGCAAAGCCTTCCAACTGTGCCTTTACAGTTCAAGAAGTGGAATATTTGGGTCATATTGTATCTCATGAAGGTGTGAAAGTGGACCCTAAAAAAATTAAAGCTATGATGGAATTGCTAATTTCCAAAACCTTGAAGAATCTTAGAGGATTCTTAAGATTCATAGTCTATTACCACAAGTTTGTAAGGAATTATAGTCAAATAGTAGAACCTCTAACAACATTATTAAAGGAGGAATTTTCTTGGACTCAAGAAGCAACAAAATATTTTAAAAACTTGAGGAGGCTATGTGTATGAATCCTATCCTGGTCATGCCTAACTTCACAAAAACCTTTATTATAGAGTATGATGCCTCGAGCCATGGCATTGGTGTAGTTTTAATGCACGAAGAAATTTCTCTCACCTTTGAATGCAATCATATTAAAGGAAAGAACTTACTCAAACCCATTTATGAAAAAGAAATGTTGGTCATATTACATGCAATTAAGATATGGCACCCTTACCTAATAGGAATACAATTCAAAGTAAAAACAAATCATGATAGTTTGAAGTGCTTATTGGAAAAATGATTATCTTCAAAATAAAAACAAAAATGGGTTACAAATATGCTAGGTTATGAATTTAAAATTATCTACAAAAAAGGGAAACAAAATATCATGGCAGATGCACTTTCAAGCAAAGAAGAAGACACAAATAGTTTATTGTGTGCTTATTCTATTATGCAATCTGACTTGGTGGAAGAAGCAAGATTAGAATGGAAATGAGATAAAAAGCTATGCAATATAATTCAACAACTAAAAGAGGACCCAAGTGAATTATATAAATTTGTAATAATTTCCAACTCAAACAGAAGGTCCTTTTGCAATTGCACACTTCTCCTATGGGAGTGTTGGAAGATTGGTTGTTGTCATTGATGTCAACCCTAGTCATGGGTTTTGGACCGCAATATTGATGAAGGTATTTGGACATGAAGAAAAATGCACATGCAGATATAACACCCATGGATGGATAGTATACATCATGTTGTTTCCGGTGGTATGTGGCATGTCACGTGAATCCTCGTGGTTGAGGAGAAATGAATTTTTGAATATGACAAAGTGAATTGAAGAAGGAAGTACATGTAGGCCCTGAAGATAATTAAAGAAAAGAATTACAAAATAAGAAAGTGTCAGGTCGGCCCCAATGTTAAAAGGAAGTGGCATAAATGGTATAAATAAACATCATTATACATTCATTTGATACAAGTCGAATTTCAGAGGAATTAAGAAGAAAAGAAGGCCGGATTTCAAGGGAGGATGAAGTCTTTTGGTGATGTGTTCTAAGGTATGCTATTTTCGGGTCATCTTACCATTTTTGTTATAAACTTTTTTCTAGAACGATTCAGATGGTTAAATCACTATGGTATTGATAAGACATATCAAGGTACCTCTAGTAAAAAAATTATCTCTTGATTCGCTATAATTATGGAGATACACTCTGTGGAAGATAGGGTTTGTGACCAGTCCTAAAGCTAGTCAATAAACAGGTGTTCTGGGTAAAACAGTCATAACTTCTTCATCAAGAATCCAAATGATATGGCAAAAAAATTCATTGGAAAGAGTATGGATTGTATTTTCTTTTGTGTGAGTTTCAGAATTGGATGTTAAATATTTAGCGCGGGGCATTATGTACAAGTTCGCTCTCCTGAATAGACTAGAATTAAATAAAGTCTACCATTCTTTCTATAACTTCTTTTTGGGGAGGATTCAAGGAGTGAAACTTGGAGGAGTTTCAGAGAATACATTGAGTAAAATTATATACAGGATCAGAGTACTCTAAGAATTGAAGAATTGCAGAAATTGAAGAAGTCTCAGGAAGCATTATCAGGTTCTATATGATGATTGGTTGATGATCATGATTTAATGTAAAGTTTTATTATCTCTCATATATTCTTGGGTGGAAGGAAGGGGAAAGGATGGAGAGTTCAACTCTCTCTTGATATTGGAGGATTGTATCTTCCTCTTGGAGGTTTATGTTAGGATATTTAGACACTTAGGAGTTAGTTATGATCTACTTGGTCTAATATGTCGTTAGGTAAAAGTGTGTTTCTTTAGTATGCATTAGTATGCATTTGTAGTGAGGAAATCTGGCGGTCACGATATGTTCCCGACATAGAGTGATCTGATGGTTCATACTCTCCTCGATCTTAACGTCCATTGATCTGTGGATTAACACCCGATTGGTCCATGATCTCTATTTAAAGAGCATGGAGGGTCATTTGCCGAAGATCGATTGTGAGAAACTCTCTTGTAAAATCTCTCTGTAATCTTTT
>SNQJ01S0017441.1:0-19918 GCA_010110895.2 Picea sitchensis
CACACTCTACTGTAAACATGCCAACAAGATTGGGCCAAAAAACTTAACTAAGTAGATCCATGCACTAGATGGATGTTTTAATGATAATTCTTCCATTAGATTTGATAGATGGTATTCCTGATATTGCAAGCTAGGGGCTTGATTTTATTGATGAATCATGATAAGAATGTACAATGTTTTATTGCTTTATGTGTTCATGATGTTATGAGCCTGTGGTATTTACATATGATGTTATGAGCCTGTGGTATTTAATGATGTTATGTGATTCCATTTAATTATGTTGATGAAACACTGTATTTCTTATGATAGTATCTCCTTATGTGATGACATCCTATAATTGCATGGAACTATTTATGCTAAGATGTTTTACGTTGACATGCGAGAGTTAGCATGTGAATTCTTTCTTTCAGATGTTAATATGATGACTAATGCATTGATTGCATGTTGTGGGGTGGCGATTGTTAGGTCATCCACCAATGGGCCAAGAGGGTCAGTTTATTTGATGATCTCATGGGAGCCCATAATAACGAAGGAGAATATTACAAGTAACACATTATGGGCTTGGGACAAATCAATCTACTACCTATGCTAGTAATTCTTATGCCTTGTATTGAAATTGTGATGATGAAGTGTCGACGAATGGCTGGAGTGTTGCTCGCTTATGGTGTGTGGGATTGGACTTCGATACCTGGGGCTGTACCTAGTAGTTGTGGAGGGATTTGAGGTCAAAATTTAGAGATGATTGGTGTATGTGAGTACTAAACCAAATGCCTACATGGGAAGATGAGATCTCAAGCCTTGGGGATCCAGATAGACATGTAGGATTTTATCCTAGTTCCAAAAGTCAGGAAGAAAAGATAGAGAGTATTCATGCTTCCCCGATGTTGTGATGTGGACTTGCGATGCCTGTTGCAGTCACTTGGGTGGATTTATACTAGTCCAACATAGGGTGTTGTGGAAGATACAAGAGCTAACAAAGGATTTTGTGGAGGATATGACGATATAATTAAAAGCATATAAGTAACATAATCAAAATTAACTTCAGGATGGAGTTCCTTGAAGGGGGGGAGTATGTCATGCTCCATATTATTATTATGTTATAAATAATAATAATAATAATAATAATAATAATAATAATAATAATAATAATAATAATAATAATAATAAAGAAGTGTATTAATTATCCTAAAGGGGTCATAATAAGTACTTATTATGGTTATTTTGGTAATAAAATAAAATGGTATTAAATAAGTAACGACAATTGATGGAGAAACCCTAAAATATAATAAAGAATCAAATAATAGATAATAGGGATTGAGTTATTTACCATGGATGGATTCTATATAAGGAAAAATAAGAAGGAGAAAATAATATCTCATTTTGTTGGGAAATTTGAGGACAAGGATAAGAAGAGTTGACATAGTAGTGGATTAAGGGCTCGGGGACTATCAGTCGTGATGCCTGAGGGGTTGGTTGGGTGGAGAGTTGTTCCCCACTTCCTATTTTGGTTGGGCAGATCGAGGATGAAGATATTGATATGTTTTTTAAGTCACCAGATTACAGGTATGTTGGTTCCAGATAAGTTCCTCACCCCTCATTACTCCTGTGATTAAGTAAAATTTATTGAGGTTTCCCTGTGTTAGAAATCAATGGTTATTTGTATTGGGTAATTTATGTATTTATGATTGTTAGTAGATCGGGCCATTACATGGTAGGAGCATTTGTTAACCCAAAAGGAATCACCTTGAACCCAGAGTGCCCTTCATGAGTTCAAAACACTGTATTTTCCACATCTTCTATTCTCACCTTGATCTCAAATCAAGTTTTGAGAGATACTTGGATCCATGAAGTTTGTCCAACACTTCATCTATGAACGGAATATGGAATTTTTTTTTTGATTGTTATCTTGTTTAATCCTCGATAATCTACATAGAACCTAAAGGACTCATTATTTTTTTGAACTAAAACTACTAGAGCTACGCATGGGCTTCTTCTTTTCATAATAACACCACATTTCAATAGATATTAGATTAATATTTCTATTTTTTTTTATGGTGGTGTGGATATCTATAAGGCTAAACATTGCTAGGGATTGACCCTATTTTCACTTCAATTATATGTTCAATTTTCCTTTCCAGTGGAAACTTCATGGACATGTCTTGAAATATTGAATCTTTTGTTATATGGAGTTAAATAGTTCTAAAGCTAGTATCTCCATTTTATGGCATTGTACCACACATTTTAGTGCTCTCTTTTAGATTATCTCTTTCTATTGATGAGATGGCACAATTTGGGTGTGGGGAGGCTGGAACCCCTAGAACTTGTACTTTTTCCCCTTTCCTTATGTCTAGCCTTTTCCATAGTTGCAATACTATGTATTTCTAATTTTTCCTTTATGTGTGGCTTTGATCTATGTATGCAAGTCTAGAGTAGTTGATCGTATGATAACCTAGATACTCTTGTTGCCAATTCTTTTTAGTCATGTGTGTATCTATTTACATCACCTTTTTGCTATTTTCTGGTGATTTTTGGATTTTTTTTTCTTGTCATACTTTGAAACCTCTAAAATATTTTTTTTTTGAATTTATCCTAGCTATAGGACCACACCCCAGTTTCAAACTTCCACCACGTACTAATTATATGCATTACCTTCAAGCTGCATGGTAGTGTACTTTATTTTTTTCTCATTGAAATGAACATTATGTATTTCAAAGTATTCTTCTGCTTTGTTAATCCAAGCCACACTTTGATTTTTTATCTCCATCAAATTTTAATAACTCTGTTTTTACCTTCATTGAGTACATGTATATTAGTTGAAATTAACGATTGATAAGTTGATTCATGGGACATGCTTGGCTGTGGATTAGTTGTAATTTAAGAACTTAGTTGTGAATGAGTTGTATTTGGAGGATTTATGTTGGCCGAAAATTCCATGTCTTTGAGGATTTTTTGTAATTTCTTCATGCCTAAATGCATCTTGTCTTTTATCCTTGTGCTAAGATCTTTTTTGATTTCTTGTGTTATCTCTTGTTTCAACTTATCCATGCCTTGTTTCATTTTATCCTTTATGTTTGGAGTGATCTCTTGTTTGTGATTTTGTGTTTATTCTTGTTTTATCTCATCATTTTTTTTGTGATAATCTCTTCCCTTAACTCCTCATGGTTTTTATCCATCTTTTCCATGAGTTATATGTGATCCTCCTTGTATTTTCTCTCTATTTTCTCCATCCTATAATTAATATCCTCCATTTTTCATTTTACTGGAGAATAATTCTTGTGATCAATTTTGACTGAGTTTAATTGTTGTTGTACGATCTCATAAATTCCCTAAAAGTTTCAGCATTGTATGACCACAAGTTTCAGTTTGGAAATATTCTTAAAATGGCTATACATAATTGAGGATTGATGTGATTTTACATAGGTATGGATGTCAAATGAGTATCAAAACATGGTTTGTTTTAATTTTCCCTAATGATTGTATGTTTGTGATAGTTGTGGAGTACACCAACTTCAAATTGACATTATGACCATTATGGTATAGTGTATGGCAATGTGTGGGGTACATCAATGTGTGACTGCATAGTACAAATGTAGCTGATGTTGAGGGTGGCTATTGAGTACGAAAATGTATGGCACGATACATGCAATGACTATATGGTGGCAGTTATACGGTAATCTAGCTCTGATACCAATGGAGTAAATATATTCACTTGCTTAATTAATCTAAGAAAAGTAAAATATATGATATATAAAAGTGAATGAATAATGAGGTGTGTTTTACAATGAGGGGGACCATATAAATAATCTTAAGGGGGCACCTTTGTGAATTTTAATTAAGGGTTATGATTATTAAGTCATTCACATATCTTTTATCACTTTATTTATTATTTGGTTTCTTTCATAACTTCCTAATTTATGTACATAACAACATCTTCCACTTCCACCCTTTTAGTGTGATCATGTAAGTTCCCCTATTCTTGAGGCACAAAAGGGGAGGATTTAATAGTGCCTAGTCCAAGATTTTAGGATGATGTTCCATTGGAACATGAATCCACACACCATCTTCATTTTTTCCAAGACCTCCAATTCCTTTGTAACCTATGTTGAAAAATAACTCAAATTCATAACCATAATTTTTTCTTCATTTCCTTAATTATATTTCCTTATATGTTTTCAATAGGAGTATGTTCTTGATTTTCCTTTTCATAATTGGATGTGTCTTCTAATTCACAAATATGACTCTGATCATACAAATCACAAAACTATTTATCTTCTTGAATGTCTTCATAATGTAACAACCATATATTTCTAAACATCATTAAGTTTCATAAACCTTTTATTTAGTAAACTAAAACAATAACTTTCTAGCATAATATTGATTTTCATAACAACAACTTCAGTAACTTAGATTTATCCACAAATACTGATTACATGGCAGAAAGAAATAAATACATAACTTAACAAAGTACCTGGTTCTGATGCTAATTGTTGTTTCCTCTGTGCCTTGCTGCTACCTTCCTGCTACCTGCTACCAGATCAATCCTGCCACAAACAGGAAAATAACTGCCCAAAACTATTGTCCTCCCTGCCAACTAGGAAAACTACCTAGCTCCAGGATATCTACGGATATCCTGGCCCTCACTAGAAAATTCACATCTAGCTCCAGATATCTACGTGATATCCTGCCCCTCCTCAGGCTCAAAACTCTCCAAAGAACTCTGCAAGGTTTCCCTCGATCAAAGCCACAATGCCCAACTCTGCTCACAACAAGTCCAAAAGTCCTGAAACCCTCCTCTCTCAATCATCCTCCCAGTCTACCCTTCCCTTTCCCTTTATTCCTCCTTCACGACTCATGCACATTCCTCCAACACCCTCCATGCATGTCCCTCCTTAAATGTTTTATCTTCTCAGGACTAGGTCTCTCTCATGCAAACCATTTTTAACATTTTCATTGATCTTTAAATTTATTTCTCAGGTCAATAAATGTGATCTACAGTCAGAGTATTACTTAATTAATCACAATTATTTTCTTAATTAATTTTACTTTATCATCTTTAAATATTTACTGGTCATACACATAATCCTATGTTATTTTGTTCAAGTGAACTCTCATTAACAACCAACATTTCCTCTTATATGGTTTGCATCCTTGTTCTAGAACTTGCTCATTTTTATCTTTTGGAGTTGTGATTGTTTTCATTTTGATATTATCGGGTTCTATTATTATATCTTCAAGCCTCATATATAAATTGAGATACACTAGAGCATTGGATTTAATATTTTGCACTAGAACACTATGCTTAGGGAAACCATTGCTTGAATTATCTATTTATCTAATATTGTGTGAACCCCCTACCATTTTTCTATATTTTATAACATCACCCCTTGTTGCTTTCATTGATGTGTATAAGCACTAGAGTATAATAAACTATTTTATCATAAATGATTTGGTGAGGATCATATGGCCATACCTCATCCATTTCAAAACCATAGGTACTTGACATCTTCTCTATCTCAATTAATGTTATTTTGTTGTTGATCATATATAGACAAAAATAAAGGGAAATGAAAATAAACCTTTCTTATGATCAAAACTTAAATGGATTTAATCGCATTGTAGCCTTTGCCTTGTATAGTTTGAAACAAAAACACTTGTTTTAAAAAGACAATAAGCTTATAGGGTTTAACCTCTAATATATAGATTCTAATAATTATACAATCTTTATAAAGAGACCAATGTTGCACTGTAATCTTTGAACCCAATTTCAACAATTTATGCATTCAGAAAATATCTTGGTGGTGGTCCTCCTTTAATTAAGGTGAAAGCAAAGATTTGAATTTATATAATAAAACCTTGAAGTTGTTGTTTTCAAAACAGAGGGAGTTCACTTAGTGATACATTTAGGTTTTCCTTGTTCATTACATTTTTTTAGTCAGGGGTGCTTAAAGTAGGCAATGCCTATTTAAAAGAATTAGATGGACTAGGTAGGATTGATCTCTAAAAGTTCCATTCTCATGGAATTGGATGGATTATGCATGAATTAAATTGGATATGAATTCTATATATTTAAAAAGGACATTCTTTCTTGTGAGAAAGGAAAATATCATCCATCATGCATATCATATAGGTGTCCACATATTCATCACTCTCTCTCATGAGGAATATAATTACATAGTAATATTGTAATGACCATGCTTTGACCTTGAATTATAATATACTAAATCATGTATTATTTGTAATATGTTGTTTATGTGATGGGGTTCAAGACATGTGGCTTAACTTAAATGACCCAGTGTGTAAATACTGTAAATGCGTGTGTATGGATTCTTAGTGTGGAACTCAAGGCCAATCACCAATTAGTGAATGCTCATGAGTCGCGATGGGGAGATAGGATTGTGGCGTGGTTGTTATGTTTCTGTGGTTCACTTATGTTTATGTAAAAGATTGAATAAAAAGAAATACATAAAATATAATATCCACCAAAAAGGTTGCTTGAGAAACAACAAAGGGACCATGATACTGCAAGAAGGGAAGAGAAAAGGGGGTGCATGGGTTATTTGACCTAACACTTGTCATTTGAATGTACTACCTTTTGGACCATATTGTAGCATCCCCACTATAATTCCCAGATTAATTAATGTATAATGTAGATATGAATGTGGCTATGGCCAAGCAATGTAATATGCAAGATGTATTTTTCTTATTTTTAATAAATATAATGTGGTATCAACTATTGGGAATATGGACAGATATGGGGGATGCATTTTCCATAAGATAAAAGAGTTGTTAAGAGGGGTCCAAGGGGGAAAATTAGTGTTCGACAACACATGTATTCCAACAGAGGATGAACACCTTCAGAAACCACTGACACAACCAGATCAAATATTAACACAATGATGTTTTGATGTGGTAAAACCCCTATGGGGAAACATCCACAATCGCAACAAACGTGACCACCTGGAGCCGTTTATTAATGCAAAAGAAAAAAGATTACAGAGATATTTTACAAGATATTTTCTCACAATCGATCATTGGCAAATGACCCTCCATGCTCTTTAAATAGAGATCATGGACCAATAAGGTGTTAAGCCACATATCAATGACCATTAAGATCAAGGAGAATATGAACCGTCAGATCACTCTATGTTAGGAACATATCGTGACCATCCGATTTCCTAACTACAAATGAATACTAAAGAAACACACTAAGAAACACACTTTTACCTAACGACACATTAGACCAAGTAGATCTTAACTAACCCATAAGTGTCTAAATATCCTAACATACCCCCTTAAGAACAACTTGGAATAGGATTGAAGGATTTACAATCATGACACAATAGGAGAAGGAAGGAGGCATTAGATCCTATCCCCCCTTAATGACAACTTCTTGAACTCCTAACATAGATCGGAGTTTGGAAAAGTTCGCTTTTGTAAGAGACTTTGTTAAAATGTCTGCAACTTGATTTTCTGTAGGGAAAAAGAGCACTTCAATAAATTGATCATGAATGAGATTTCAGATGAAGTGCATGTGTATCTCGATGTGTTTTCTGTGCTGATGTTTAATTGGGTCTTTGGCAATCTTGATGGCACTATGATTGTCACACCAAAGGCTGGTTAGATGCTGCTGTTGGAATCTAAACTCTAAAAGGATCTGTCGAAGCCATAAGGCTTCCTGAATTGAATTTACCGCTACTCGATACTCTGCTTCTGTTGAAGAAAGTACAATAGCCTGTTGTTTATTACAGGCCCAAGTGACAAGTCCTGAATTAAGGCTAAAAACATAACCTGCAGTAGAATTTCGATCATCAGGGTCACCAACCCAATATGAATCAGTGAAACCAACCAATAAAGGAGTCCCCCCTGAACTGTAATGTATCCCGAACTGAACTGTACCAAGACATAACGAAGTATCCTTTTAGCTTCGTTCCAATGGATTTCATGGGGTGTTTTCCTATACCGAGCAACACGACCAATAATAAAGGAAAGATCAAGACGAGTATGAGTAAAGTATAAGAGGCTGCCAACTAACTGATGGTAAAAGGTGGCATCAACTTCGAGAGAAGTACAGGTGGAAGTAAGCTTGACTCTAGACTAGAAGGGAGAAGGGGTTGGTTTACAATCGTCCATGTGAAAGCGATGAAGAAGGTCACAAGCATACTTAGACTGGGAAAGAAAATTTCCTTCATTGGTTTGAAAAACTTGGAGGCCAAGGAAATAGTGCAAAATGCCTAAGTCTGTTATTTCAAATTTATTCTAAAGATTGGTTTTCACATGGTTTAAAAGTTTTGAGTCACTACCATTAAGGATAAGGTCATCAACATAAAGGACAAGGATGATGACATGGATTCCTACTTTCTTTGTAAAGGCATTAGGATCATAATGGAATCTAGTGAATTTGGTGTCAATAAGAAAGCTGTCCATTTTGGCATACCAAGCTTGAAGAGCTTGCTTAAGACCATAAATAGATTTCCTAAGGCAACAAACAAGGCTAGAGTCATTCTGGACATAGCTAGGAGGTTGTTCCTTGTAGATTTATTCTTGAAAATATCCGTGCAAGAAAGCAGATTTAACATCCATCTAATGGACCTCCCATTTATGTGAGGAAGCAAGGGAAATAACAAGGTGGATGGAATTAATTTTGGTTATAGGGGAAAAGGTTTCATTATAGTCAATTAATTCAACTTGGGAAAAACATTTGGAAACTAACCAAGACTTGTGTCTTTCAACAGTTCCATCTGATGCATACTTAGTTCTGTAGACCCATTTACATCTGACAAGTTTTATTCCTTTTGGAATAGGTACAAGATCCCAATTATCATTTGACATTAAAGAATGATACTCTTCATTCATTGTTGTATCCCAATCTGGATGACCTGAAGCTTCTGCAAATGTCTCTGGATCATGAGTCTCTAAAACTTGAGCCAAAAGAGAAGAGGATCTCTGGAACTGTGAACGTGTCCAAAGCTGATATGAAGGATCACCAAAAATATCACCAGTTGCTCTTCATGTTGAATGAACCCATCTAGGAAGCGGTGGAGTTGGTGCTGGTTCAGGTTCAAAGGACTCATCTGGAGGAAGGTGAGCAGGCGGAGGTGGATTTTCATCCTCACTATCATCATTTGAAGAAGAAACTAGAATAGAAAAAAAATAAGGCACAAACGTCGAATATGGCTCACAGGCTAAAGAATGCACAAATGATGAAGATGGCTCGTAGGCTAAAGAAGGCACAATCACCGAATTAGTCTTGCAGGCCAAGCGATTTTCATCAAATTTAACATCTCTTCTAATAATAATTTCATTACAATGTGGTTGAAGAAGTCTATAACCTTTGACATCTTCAGAATAACTAACAAAGATACACTTCTCACTTTTAGGTTGCAATGCTTTCCTTTTCTAATCAGGAATGTGAGCCCATGCTATATTTCCAAATACATGTAAGTGACTAACATTTGGTTTAATTTTAGTCCATATTCTTCCGGTGTTATACTTTTAAGAGCATTTGTGGGAGTGAGATTTACTATGTAATTTTCACAGTTGATGGTTTCCGCCCAATACTTTAGATTTAATCCCTTATATTGGATCATACAATTAGTCATTTCTTTTAATGTGTGGTTCTTTCTCTCAACAAAACCATTTTGTTGTGGTGTTTATGGAACAATGTGTTGCATTTGGATGCCCTGTGTAGTGAAATAACTTGTAAAATTATTGTTCACATATTCGCCTCCATTATCTGTTCTTAACCTTTAAATTTGATGTCCATATTTCTTTTCTACAAGGGCCTTGTAGGCCAAAAACTTGTCAAAAAATTCTCTTAAGTTTTGAGAAGTAAACCCAAGTAAGTGTGGAAAAGTCATCAATGAAAGTTAAGAAATAATTGCACCCAAAAAAAAGGAGTAGAAAGTGGACCACACAAATCACCGTGAAGAAGCTGTAAAGGGCCTGAGGCGTGCCAAGAGGCAAGTTTGTCAAAACTATCCTGATGATGTTTTTCGAGAACAAAACTGACACAAACACCATCTCTGCATGAAACAAGAGGAAGACTAGTCACCATCTGTTGATTACATAGTTAGTGAAATGAGCGATAGTTTAGATGACCAAACCTCTCATGCCAAATTTTGCTCAAGTGATCGCTATGAGCAACAAAAACTGATGAAAAAGATGATAAACCAAAGTTGTCAAACTTGCACAACCTAGTAATAACATCAACAATTCCAGTTTCAAGAACATGTTTAGGATATTTTAGATCTTTGATTACAACTTGGTGAGGTGAAAACTCTATAGTTTTACCTTCACCTTCATGAGTGATTTGATAAATTGATAGAAGGTTATAAGAAAGACTTGGAACACATAATACAACATTGAAATAACCATTTTCTACTTGAACTGTTCTAGATCCTTTAAGACTAACAGATCTATTATCACCAACAAATATTTTCTTGGTGTTACATTCACTTAGAGCAGAAAATATGTCTCTATCCTTAGCCATATGATAAGATGCTCCAGAATCAATAATCCACTCATCAGAAGTAGAAGTAGAAGTTGTATTGAAGGAGAAATGAGAAGTAGAAAGTGCATGTCCATGAGAAGAAGAAGAAGTAGAATCAATATGGATGTTGTGCTTCTTCATCGCTGCTTCTAAAGGTGCCATTTCTTAAAACATTTGGACTGATCATGACCATCTTTATCACAAAAGTTGCAACATATGTCAGACTTCTTATATTTATATTTTTCTCCTTTACCACTATTATGAGAGGAAGCTGGTTGAGTGGGTTTGAGACCCTTCTGTTTCTTTTTGTTGTGGTGAGGATGTTTCTTCTTGGGATTATTGGGTTTATCTTTCTGATGGATGACTAAGGATTTGTTGGAGGTACCTATAGTGTTGATGACTCCAAGTTGTACAAGATTATCTTTCTCTCTAATCAAAGAATCAAAAAAGATCTCAAGAGTGGGTTTTTGATAAGTTGCCCCTAGAGCCTCTTGCATGGCAGAAAAGGTAGATACAAACACAAAATATGCACTACCTAGCTTAGAAAGAACAAGATAGATGCAACGATCTTCTTCTATCTTTATCTTACATTCTTCACATAAAGTTCTGAGGGTTTTAAACTTGGATAGATAATATTCAATGCAAGAAAAATCACTTAGACTTAAAGTTAGTACTTGATTTTCTAGCTGTTGTGCTCGAATAATATTGTGTTTACCAAACATAGATTCAATATTTCCCCAAGATTGTTTGGGTTTATCAATTGATCGAAGGTGGAACCTTAAATCACGAGAGATGGACATTCCGATTAATCCATGTGCTTCTTCATTCCTATTATCCCATTTGACTTTCTTATCAGCATCAATGGGTTCTATTTCCTTTCCCAAGGTAATCTGGTACAAACCTTTACTTATTAATAAATCCTTCATATGGTATTTCCATTGGAAGTAGTTGGTGCTGGTAAGAAAAATATTACTTGAAGAATCCATATTAAATATGGAATTAAAAACTGAAAGTGATGATCTGGATGGAAATATCTCGAAAAATTAGGTGGTTTTTAAAAAAATTGGAATTGAAAATGAACTTTGAATGTGAAAGTTATTCCCTTTTAAAAAAAGACATAAACGGTAACCAAAGGACCACATGATAGTGTAAGTTGCTTTATGAAGTGACCCACTTTTATAAAAAGAAGTGGGGATCACTTTTACAATGAAGTTACTTTATAAAAGAAAATTTGCATGAAAAATAAGTAACTCTAAAATATTAAAGCTACTTATAGTGATTCACTTTTATACTTGAAGTGAAATACACTTTACAATGGAGCATGCACTTTAAAAAAAAAAGGTAATAAAAATAGAGGCTTGAACTCAAGACCTCTTACTTAATAAGGAAACTTTTAACCAAATCGGCTAGCAAAACATATTGTATTGTTTAGTAGGAAGATTGGGGGTGTTGTTGTTGTTGTGGAAGATGACCTTGGAGAGCATGCTAAAAAAAATATCTTTTCACAGAAGAATTTTTTTTTGCTTCTCGATGACAACAAGGGTTAGATCTCAGTTAGCTTACCTGAAAAATGCACCTTTTCCTATCTGTTTTTGATTTTCCAAGATCACACGGGGTGCGGGGAAAAGAGCATACATAGATCTAAAAGAGTACCGACCCAAAAACAAATAATATAAAACTGAAATAAAACCAAAATAATACTTTGAAAAAATTTAAAAAGGGCGTATTCAGGGTTTATACCTCTAGATCTAGCTAAAATGGCCGTATCTTGGGAAAAAATAAACCTTTTCGAGTGAAATGAACAACGTTCTTGAATGAAACAAGATCTCTAGACACAATGGAATAGTCCTCTCAAGCCATAAATGTACGAAAATGGCACAAAATGGAGATGAGACAACTCAACTTCACGATCTCGATCTACAACAAGAGCGGGTCTTCAAACAAGATATGATACCATGTTCGACAACACATGTATTCCAACAGAGAATGAACACCTTCAGTAACCACTTACACAACTAGATCAAATATCATCACATCGATGTTTTGACGTGGTAAAACCCCCTATGGGGAAACATCCACAACCCCAACCAACACGACCACCTGGAGCAGTTTATTAATGCAAAAGAAAAAGATTACAAAGATAATTTATAAGAGAGTTTCTCACAATCGATCATTAGAAAATGAACCTCCATGCTCTTTAAATAGATATCATGGACCAATCGGGTGTTAAGCCACAGATCAATGGCCATTAAGATCGAGGAGAATATGAACCATCAGATCACTCTATGTCGGGAACATATCGTTACCGTCGGATTTCCTAACTACAAATACATACTAAAGAAACACACTAAGAAACACACTTTTACCTAACGACACATTAGACCAAGTAGATATTAACTAACCCCTAAGTGTCTAAATATCCTAACAATAAATTATGGGTATTAATCCAAAGCCATTTTCCTGAATTTTATTATCATTTGGGGAAACCTCCTATTTTATGTTTGAGTGTATGAGAGCCCAATTATTAAACTCAAGTAAGAAGGTGTGTGTGAGCATCACATCCCATAGTTATTGGAAAGCATGGGAAGGAAGCAATCAACACTGGGTATAGTGAGCATTCAATGGTCTTGGGAAAATAGAGGAAATTCATATGGGAGTTACAGAAAATTTTCAAAAATTGAGTTTTTGCAAGAACAACAAGGAGAGAAAGAAAAGAGATCACCAGATCTAGAACAAAGAGGCTGGGCGAATTCAGGAGCACACTAGAGCATTTTTGGAGTGCATTAGAGATGGAAATTGAAAAACCAAGTTATCAGGCCTAAAGAGTGGACTCCTGAGTGTGTTGCACTGTATAAAACCTGTTTGTTGTTGGTTATAGGTAGTTTTCCTGGTGGTGAGTTCCCAATAGAGAGATTCCTAGTTTCCTATGTTGGACAGATCCTGATAAATGAATGGGATGCTTGATGGACTAAGTGCAATGAAAGGTTACAATCCTTGGGTTTGGCAGACCAAGGGGAAGAGAGATGGAAGGTGTTGACTGACAAACTCACCACTATTTATACAACATGCAAATAGTTGCATGGCATATTAAAAAAAAATCTTATTATAAACATAATTAGTAGGTGGGATCTCCTAGAAGAAAAATTAAGGTTTATTTTCAATTATTACTAAAGTATTAGCATATGCATGTTTATGTTTCAAAGGGCATAATGATTTACACCTACAATTGTCATGACAACGACAATATTTTCACTCCTTCAGTTTGATTATAAGGTCTACTTCATCATTTGGTTGCATATGAAAAGTTAAGACTATGCTCACAAAGTTTAAAGAGTTTGTGGCATTGCACACACCCATACAAAGAAAGGTCTCATTATAATGTTAAATGTCATGTTTTAATGGGTCACTTTGGTCATTATAAACACAAGTGATATTATTTGGCATGCAAAAATTTGTGTATATGAACATATGGCATATGATCAAAGGTGGTTTCGAACTTTATATTACAAATACTATGTTATGTGATATATGTGTAAAGGTTGGAGGATCAAACTTCATATAACATATTGTAACTTTGGATTCGATGATATTATATATTGTTTCGGGCTACCATTCAAACTTTGATATATGTTATGTGCTAAAATCGAAAAATATGAATAGATTGCATGTGTTATATGTTATAAATGAAATTTTAAATGGAAGCATGACATGACTAAACCCTAATCACTGATTCAAGCCCTCATTTGGTTATAACGAATGAAAATTGGGATTTGGTGTGTCTCCTTGCATACATGGAACTCATTCTAGTCTGTGATTGATTTCCATATCACATGTTTTGAAGTGGAAATATGACCTAGAAGAGGGTTTGTTGCAAGTGTTAATAGACACGATGTGATAGCTGCCCATGCATTCAATTCACATGAATGTGGGTATTGATGCCTACATTTTGTGTATACCACCCTTTATATTGGTTTTGGCCATTTCATTTTTCATTTGGGTCATTGGAGAAGTGTTGTAGAAATAGTCTAGTAAACAAGATCGACTTTGGTGGTTCCATATTACTGTTTACATTATTTTTTACAAGTATTTACAGTGTCTGGACAAGGTATGCATGCACCAACTCATTTATTAATCAAATATAGATGTTTTGCAATTATAATTTTAATATTGGATTTGTGTGGATGGGTTTTAATCATGTATCTCCATTCCCTTCCTTTTTCATCCAGGGTATCAAATGGTTTTGCGTGTTCTCCTTCATGCTACATGCATTCACACATTCACTTTCCATTTTGTCAAAAGGATATTATTGTCATTTTTTTGAAAGTAACAGATTTAAGTTTGATTAAATGGAGTATGATTCGAATATCCCTACCTCTCTTAGCTTGGGTTATCTGAAATATATTGCTGGTGTGTTGAGAAAGTTTTTCTTCGGTCCCTTTGTATGCGTTTACTTATTCCCAGAGTTCAAACCCATGTGCATTCGTTGATCCCAACACTTTATCAGTCTGGGCTTTGTTGAAATTTTTTACTCTAGACTCTGTTAGTCATGTGCATACCTATATCCTCAGTCAACTTTGGATTTACATGGGTTTGTGGTTTTGTGTTCTCTTGGTCAAATCTGAAATCGTGATTTTAGAAAAAAGTATTCGTAAACTATGATTCTACCCAAGTTTTAAGTTCTTGGCGTTATAAGAAGTGTTTTGATAAGCTCGAATTGATGGGTCTCAAACTCATGTCCTTATGATTAACGTGCATATAGAAAAATTTTAGTTCATGGGTTATGACTGTAAAAGTGAATATTGTATGCCAGGTTGAAATCTTGTTTCATTCTTGCATAATTTCAATTTTTTTTTATCCTATACTTAGATTTTAAAAATATTGGTTATTTTGTTGTTGGTTCCAAAATGCTTATCACCATGCATGTTTCATGATCATTTTGGATGATTGGTTTTGAGAAGGTCATCACTTCGAGCATGAGTTCGATTTTAGTTTTGATGGTTGAACCCATTTATTCATAGGACTATATTATCTGCCTATTTTATTTGAATCTAGAATGGATAACTGCTTAATCCCCATCGTCGAGTTCTAAAAATTTATTATTTTTATTGCATAATAAAGACTTTGTGGATTAAAGAATGTGAATGTATATATTACATATATTTGTTGAGTTGATGCTCTACATGTTCAAAATATTGATGACAGGTTTCTAACGCATATTGGATAAGAGTTTATTAGTGCATGGAATTTGAATTTAAGTTTAAAGAATAAGCTCTGTTTTGAAGAAAAAAAATATTATCTATACTCAACATTCATTTAGTGATAATATATAAGCTAACATGTTGATTATTTATTAAGATATGAGACCTCTATTTTAACTATATGGGTTGAAGGTTGAAAGCATTTGATTGTGGTCAAATATTTTTATTTTTTTATTTTTTATTTTTTTTATTTTATAATTTTTTTACCACTGGCGGAATCGGCAAGTGGGCTGGTCTCGTACTCGGGGGCATGAAACAGGTCAATTCCGACTGCTACCACTATAACCTCCAGGTTCCATACATATTCCCCTTCCACATGAACAGGTAAATCAGGGGGATTTGAACTCGAAACCTCATCAAACGTACCACATATCACAACACTTTCGAATTGATTTTCCCCCTAGGGGCATTGTGGTCAAATATATAAATATCAAAATAAATTTAATTTTTTTTCTTTTATACATGTAGGACCAACCCCCCTCATTGTTTCACTTTTCATGAATTATTCCACAAAATCCCAAAATCATATATCATTTAATTTCATATTATTCTCCCCCTATTGTATAAATTGAAAATGATTTTAAAGAAATAATTTTGGAATCATGGCATATATGGCTTACTTGTTGTTTGGTATTGGGAATGTGCATAAATATGATGGAAAACATGTTAATATATTGATAAATAATAATATTTGGATTATGAACATGTAGCATACATTCTTGTCATCTATTTTCGTTTTACATACACTACAAATTCCCTCATCTCTCCCAATTTCATTATGTTTCCCATGTTCTAAAGTAAATAATGAATATCAATTGAGGAGAGATAAGTAATGCATAGTATGGAGTAATGAATGAAGGAATACATGGACTATTTCTTCTTTGGATTTACTTTTCGATCATATTCCCTTGGCTGTTTGCATGCTTGATTTCCTGAAGACTCAGAGCCACATTAAAATGATATTTTATGCAAGATTGTAATTGATGATTTACTTGTTGTAACTTGTATACACTAATATGGTCTTCATGAATAACTATATGAGATTTTTCATCCATGGAAGTAATCATTCCATAACAAGGGAAATAGAGGAAATTGTAACAGAGGAAAAAATGTAGGTTGGCAAAGGGGTAGAAACAAAATACTTAGGTTTTCTATTCATTTTGATGTCGATTATGAGGAGTTTAACCAACTCCTACAAACTGGTTTTCTGAACCTAGATGGAAAAAGACATTTTCAACCTCCTCCACCACCTATCAGACCTCCTTTCCAGCCTCACCCCAACATTTTTGACATCCCTGTACAACCTCATGTGTCTATGCATCTTGAGCCTCAAACTAATGATGGATGAAATGATGTGGTTCCCAATTCTCCACCCCATTTCAATCGTTGGCTCACTATTTCATTACCATTACCTCCACCACTTCATCTTGAGTAGCTAGTCCAACAAATTGATTTAGTGGCCTCACAAGTGCACTCTACTAATATACCCAAGAATTTTAAGGCCATTGATACAGAGCTTGAACCAAACAAAGGAAAGGATCCTACAATCTCAATCAGTTTGTATTCCTCAGATGCTTCCTCCTATACAATTATTTCCCTTCCCCTCAAACTTGAATATGAAATAAGAAAGATCACCTTTGGTGATATGCATCCCGAAGTGTCTACAAATGAAGATGGAAAAAATGCCAAGGTAGATTTACAAATTCAAAGGGTGGTATCATCAGAAGGAAGTGAGAAAAGGAGGACAACCTCCCACAAAAAATACAATTTCTAATTTTATTTTCACATTTTCATTTCAATTTGACTGTGGCACGTGTGTATATCTATATTTTGGGACAACTGACATCATGACTCATTTTTGTCATACTTATGATATTTCGGGAGGCACACATGTTATTTTTGGCATGGTTATTTATTTTTGGGTTGTTGGATGCACATATATGTTATTATGATGAGATGGCATGTAATATATTTAAAATCATGGAGGAACAAGGGAATATTGAAAATTAAGCAAATAAAGTCACGTAGGGGGTCCCCACCTATTAATTCTTATTTATTATTAGCCTTTATCACTATTTAACAAAGATTTCCTATTTAATTAAAATTATTTAGCATTCTAACTAAAAGGTAGTTAAAATACTTGAACTACCTCATTGAAGAATAAAAGAGGAGAGCAAGGAAGTACAAGGCATGAGAAAATAGAGAGAAAATTCTGATAAAGGTTTTCTCTTGTTCTAAAGTGAGATTTTATTCATCTTTCATTCATTTCTAAATTGTATAGAGCTGAATTGTCTTGTTGACAACATGGTTATACTGAAGGTGGCAAGACGAACGACTAGGCAACATAGATATTTGACATGCTTCAAAAGGTCATTCATTTGTCTCGATAGTTTGTTAATTTTATTTTGATTTATGAATTAGTTTTTAGCGCTGATTATAATTATTTTTTAGAGTCAAGACAATGATGCATTTGTGGCTTGGTTGATCCAATAATTTTATAGTCTTGGTCTTTTCTTTGAAGACATCAGTTGTCTTTATGTGACGTAAAATACCACCATAGAATTCTAAGTCTAACTTTGGTCCTTACCCTTGCAGGGGTTTGTAAAGAAAGGCTTAAACTATAATTTGGAATGAAAATCAATAAAATCACTTGCTAATTTTGGTCTTGTTATCGTACAGTTTGTATTTAGGATAAAAGGAATATGTAAAGAGACAAACTGGTGTAACTGAACCAATCCCACCCAATGTAACCTTCATAGGAAGGTTCTTTCTGTTTAGGGAGGTAAGGCCTAGTGGAGATGTCCCCGATGACCTGAGATTTTGAGAAGGAAAAGGATTGTAAGATAAAGGTAATTTCTCCCCTCACAAGTCACCACTGAGAAGATAGTCTGGCTAACAACCAATAAAGAGAAGTACAACTAAGAGATAGAGATGCACCTGCCTGAGACAAAGCAACAATAAATATATATATGCAAGCTTACTTGCTTAGTTAGTACTTCATAAAATCAATGACTATATGATATATAAGAAATTGAACAATAAATATTGATGAAGTCAATGTTTATAAAATAACAGTGATGCATAATGTCACTTCTTCAATAAATTCTTAGAAAACGTGGAATTCAATGTAACAATCAATACTTCATTCAAGTAACGCCCTTAAATAACCATTCAATTGCTCACAAGTAGGACGCTTAGCTGCACAATGATGTTAATAGCAAGAGATGACACCAACAATAAGCTATTAGGGTTAGTCTAGGCTAGGGTTAGAATAGTCAGGGTTTTGTTCAAAGTATTAAGAGTTGTTTTTTATCACAAGTACTCACACGCTAGGCCTTAGATCAGTGCATTCCTAGGGTTAATGGAGTCAAAAGGAGGACGAAGAGGTTGAAGGATCAAGGAACATAGTAAGACTGAGGACGGGATGGTCAAGCCTTGAAGTGTTGCTATGTCAATGCCTCAAGGAAAAAACCCTAGGGTAGAGAGGCTCACTTTGGTGTAGGGGAACTAGGCCTCAGTGCTCTCTCCTCCTTCCTTAGGTCAATTGCAAAAACAACTAGCTTAGAAAGTGCCATAAAACTAAGACAAGATGTTTTGCAGGGAATGTGTTGCTATGGAAAGGATTTACCAACAAACCCTAGGAAATCAACTCATCAAGGTGTAGGGGAACTAGGCCTTGATGCGTCTTCTCCTTCTTAGCTCAGTAAGAAAAATGACTAGCTTGGAAGAGGAAGAAAAGAGTGTTGCTAAGGCAAGGCTCTATCTCTATTCAATAACTAGCTGAAAACCTTGACAGGGACATGAGACAAGGACCTACAATGTGTTCTTGTCACCTAGGGTTTATTAAGCAAATCATAACAATATATGCAAGAAATAATAATAAAACTATTTAATTAAGAAGTTTAGCAGAAATTTACTTACATTTCACCAAGAAATAACATAACAAACCCTAGTTGTAACACCTTCCATCAAGAAAAATGTCAAAAATGCCAATAGAAATCCAGAAATGCCTTCCTTCAACAAGTGCGCCTCACAATTTCAGCCAAGAACCTCAAGTATAGCGCAAATTTCAGACCTCACTAATGAGTGAGTCAGAGATGATGAAAAATGAGAGTAAAAAGCCTCAATTTATACAATACCATGACCTAATTTCACTTTTAGGTCATAAAAA
>SNQJ01S0017441.1:44666-61765 GCA_010110895.2 Picea sitchensis
GAAGTAATCATTCCATAACAAGGGAAATAGAGGAAATTGTAACAGAGGAAAAAATGTAGGTTGGCAAAGGGGTAGAAACAAAATACTTAGGTTTTCTATTCATTTTGATGTCGATTATGAGGAGTTTAACCAACTCCTACAAACTGGTTTTCTGAACCTAGATGGAAAAAGACATTTTCAACCTCCTCCACCACCTATCAGACCTCCTTTCCAGCCTCACCCCAACATTTTTGACATCCCTGTACAACCTCATGTGTCTATGCATCTTGAGCCTCAAACTAATGATGGATGAAATGATGTGGTTCCCAATTCTCCACCCCATTTCAATCGTTGGCTCACTATTTCATTACCATTACCTCCACCACTTCATCTTGAGTAGCTAGTCCAACAAATTGATTTAGTGGCCTCACAAGTGCACTCTACTAATATACCCAAGAATTTTAAGGCCATTGATACAGAGCTTGAACCAAACAAAGGAAAGGATCCTACAATCTCAATCAGTTTGTATTCCTCAGATGCTTCCTCCTATACAATTATTTCCCTTCCCCTCAAACTTGAATATGAAATAAGAAAGATCACCTTTGGTGATATGCATCCCGAAGTGTCTACAAATGAAGATGGAAAAAATGCCAAGGTAGATTTACAAATTCAAAGGGTGGTATCATCAGAAGGAAGTGAGAAAAGGAGGACAACCTCCCACAAAAAATACAATTTCTAATTTTATTTTCACATTTTCATTTCAATTTGACTGTGGCACGTGTGTATATCTATATTTTGGGACAACTGACATCATGACTCATTTTTGTCATACTTATGATATTTCGGGAGGCACACATGTTATTTTTGGCATGGTTATTTATTTTTGGGTTGTTGGATGCACATATATGTTATTATGATGAGATGGCATGTAATATATTTAAAATCATGGAGGAACAAGGGAATATTGAAAATTAAGCAAATAAAGTCACGTAGGGGGTCCCCACCTATTAATTCTTATTTATTATTAGCCTTTATCACTATTTAACAAAGATTTCCTATTTAATTAAAATTATTTAGCATTCTAACTAAAAGGTAGTTAAAATACTTGAACTACCTCATTGAAGAATAAAAGAGGAGAGCAAGGAAGTACAAGGCATGAGAAAATAGAGAGAAAATTCTGATAAAGGTTTTCTCTTGTTCTAAAGTGAGATTTTATTCATCTTTCATTCATTTCTAAATTGTATAGAGCTGAATTGTCTTGTTGACAACATGGTTATACTGAAGGTGGCAAGACGAACGACTAGGCAACATAGATATTTGACATGCTTCAAAAGGTCATTCATTTGTCTCGATAGTTTGTTAATTTTATTTTGATTTATGAATTAGTTTTTAGCGCTGATTATAATTATTTTTTAGAGTCAAGACAATGATGCATTTGTGGCTTGGTTGATCCAATAATTTTATAGTCTTGGTCTTTTCTTTGAAGACATCAGTTGTCTTTATGTGACGTAAAATACCACCATAGAATTCTAAGTCTAACTTTGGTCCTTACCCTTGCAGGGGTTTGTAAAGAAAGGCTTAAACTATAATTTGGAATGAAAATCAATAAAATCACTTGCTAATTTTGGTCTTGTTATCGTACAGTTTGTATTTAGGATAAAAGGAATATGTAAAGAGACAAACTGGTGTAACTGAACCAATCCCACCCAATGTAACCTTCATAGGAAGGTTCTTTCTGTTTAGGGAGGTAAGGCCTAGTGGAGATGTCCCCGATGACCTGAGATTTTGAGAAGGAAAAGGATTGTAAGATAAAGGTAATTTCTCCCCTCACAAGTCACCACTGAGAAGATAGTCTGGCTAACAACCAATAAAGAGAAGTACAACTAAGAGATAGAGATGCACCTGCCTGAGACAAAGCAACAATAAATATATATATGCAAGCTTACTTGCTTAGTTAGTACTTCATAAAATCAATGACTATATGATATATAAGAAATTGAACAATAAATATTGATGAAGTCAATGTTTATAAAATAACAGTGATGCATAATGTCACTTCTTCAATAAATTCTTAGAAAACGTGGAATTCAATGTAACAATCAATACTTCATTCAAGTAACGCCCTTAAATAACCATTCAATTGCTCACAAGTAGGACGCTTAGCTGCACAATGATGTTAATAGCAAGAGATGACACCAACAATAAGCTATTAGGGTTAGTCTAGGCTAGGGTTAGAATAGTCAGGGTTTTGTTCAAAGTATTAAGAGTTGTTTTTTATCACAAGTACTCACACGCTAGGCCTTAGATCAGTGCATTCCTAGGGTTAATGGAGTCAAAAGGAGGACGAAGAGGTTGAAGGATCAAGGAACATAGTAAGACTGAGGACGGGATGGTCAAGCCTTGAAGTGTTGCTATGTCAATGCCTCAAGGAAAAAACCCTAGGGTAGAGAGGCTCACTTTGGTGTAGGGGAACTAGGCCTCAGTGCTCTCTCCTCCTTCCTTAGGTCAATTGCAAAAACAACTAGCTTAGAAAGTGCCATAAAACTAAGACAAGATGT
Organism: Picea sitchensis; assembly: GCA_010110895.2. NCBI lineage: Eukaryota > Viridiplantae > Streptophyta > Pinopsida > Pinales > Pinaceae > Picea > Picea sitchensis. Next base: position 47,204 of record SNQJ01S0017441.1, read on the forward strand.
TTTGCAGGGAATGTGTTGCTATGGAAAGGATTTACCAACAAACCCTAGGAAATCAACTCATCAAGGTGTAGGGGAACTAGGCCTTGATGCGTCTTCTCCTTCTTAGCTCAGTAAGAAAAATGACTAGCTTGGAAGAGGAAGAAAAGAGTGTTGCTAAGGCAAGGCTCTATCTCTATTCAATAACTAGCTGAAAACCTTGACAGGGACATGAGACAAGGACCTACAATGTGTTCTTGTCACCTAGGGTTTATTAAGCAAATCATAACAATATATGCAAGAAATAATAATAAAACTATTTAATTAAGAAGTTTAGCAGAAATTTACTTACATTTCACCAAGAAATAACATAACAAACCCTAGTTGTAACACCTTCCATCAAGAAAAATGTCAAAAATGCCAATAGAAATCCAGAAATGCCTTCCTTCAACAAGTGCGCCTCACAATTTCAGCCAAGAACCTCAAGTATAGCGCAAATTTCAGACCTCACTAATGAGTGAGTCAGAGATGATGAAAAATGAGAGTAAAAAGCCTCAATTTATACAATACCATGACCTAATTTCACTTTTAGGTCATAAAAAAGCCGACAAGGCCAAAATGATAAAAAATATATTGTTTTACATTAAATGTTCAAAATTAAACCCTAATCAAGATAAAGAGAGACATCATGCTCCTTTTAGGGTGATGTTAGCCCCTTCTAGGGAAAATGCAACATCCTGGAGCTAAACTTTAGCCCTCCTTGGGCTTCTCCAACCTGCCACACGTGCCAACAATGTCAAATATGCCTCCCAAGACGTCCACAAGACTGGATGATGTCATGATCATCATGGGTGACATCCTAGGCCTTCCAGGGTCAACGTTCCAATGGAGGAGGCACAACCACCCTAGGTCAAGCTCTGTCAGGGTGCCTCTGGTGGAACATCCTCCTCTTCTTCAGTGCAAAGCCTCTGACCATACATGTCCTATCTTTCCCCCCATAATGGGGTCTCATCATCCATATGGTGGGCTCTTCATCCCCATGGAGGTCCGAACTGATCATCTCCCCATGTGTACCAGTCCAACATGGTACCTTTCCATCAAGCATGATCCTGCACATCAATAACTACGCCCTCCATGGGCTCATAATTCAAAGGGATCATAGCAATCTCAATCACATATCATCATCAATATTATTAAACATGTGCATGAAACCCCTATTACCCTAATTAAAATCTCAAAGACAATATACAAGCCTGCAATACCAGTTTGTTGAAAGTGACAGGGCATCCTATTGGGATAGTGTCCACTTGAAGAAGAAAGTTTCCGGAAGAGACCTCATTTGAGCCATGCAAGTGGGTGATGTGGATAAGGGATGTCCAGGCAAGTGGGTGCAATGAGAGAAGAGGTTGCAAAGCTTTATCTGTGGGTGCCTTTGTATAAGGCGATCTGCACCTGTCCTGGATGTAAGTTTTTTCAAGCCCATTCATGCCTTTTGTTATTTATTTTTTATTCTTTTATTCTTTATTTCTTTTTCTTCAAGAGGCTAATTAGGGTACACTGCCCTGGCATGGTGACTAGTGGTGACAGTGTTACCTACAAGTACTCTCACAGAAATGAGAAGGCTGGCTCGTGATGAGACCCCATTTACCTTAGCCATGCAACCAAGGGTCACTACCCTGGCGTGGTAGCCAACTGGTGGTAATGTCATGCTACTAGGTACCCATGGACCTAATAGGTTGGCTTGTGATGAGACCCCTTATCCTATGACTAGGTATTGTTTTATTATTTTACAGTTCCCTCTTGTTTCTTGCTGAGAAGCCTTTTATTGCTTTCTTGGGGATCCCTAGGCGAAGCATATTGAGGTTTTATTCTAAGGCTTTTATCTTTTTCTAGCTTTCTTTTACCTTTTGGGACTTTAGCCTCTTCTTCCCATGAGGTAAGGTGCAATCCTCAAATGATAGGTCAACCCAGTTCCCGGAGAAGTGTAATGGGATAGATGAGTGGGAAGAAAGATGAAAAAGTGGTGCCAGGAAGGGAAAAGACTATGGCTTTTCATAAATCCCCTCAGTGGAAAACCAGAAACTATGAACACAGGCTTACAAGAGCATCCTTTCGATCCCCCCAGACATGTTCAAGTGGGAAAGTATAAGATCCAAGCATTTGTTAGAAACAAAAGGAATTAAATACACACATTCAAAGGTTTTGATGATCAAAGTGACACATACCATGATACTCAGACTCATTACCTCATGGAGTAACAACCATCTCTGACACAAGACCAAGACGATGGTGATAGATGTTGTTGTTGCTGGCAAGGTAGAGGTGTTGAAAGGGAGAAAATATGGGCCCTCCAGGGCCATGATAAAATTTGATCCGACTCTAGGTAATCCATTTCTAGGACCTGTGGGCCTCGAGACATGATCTCCTAGTTATCCCTAAAAGTGGGGATAACATCTGGCTCCAACTCAGGGACATGTGCTCACCGTAGAGCGTATGAGAACCTCAACATCTCTGGCATAACCTACGTACCTACTTGATCTCAATAACAACTGTTGTGCCTCTTTTTTCACCTAAATGAACAAAATAGAGGTTCTTACAAGCTTAGTTGGTTTAGCTAAGCAAGACAACAGTAAAGGAAAGGGTTAGAGAAATAAACGTAAAAGATTAAGCTAAGAGTTAAACTAAGAAAGGAAATAACAACTAAACTATTGTGCATAAGGACATAAGAACAAGAAGAAAACAAGACTCATGTCACCAATGGAAAGGATTATATTAGTGAAAAGAAAACACTGAGAAGAAAGAGGACTTTGGGTCCCTTCTTCCTCCAAGGGAGGGCTCTTAGACCCTTACAATTGAGCTCTTCTTACAAATTTGAAACTTGAAAGAAATGGTGAAAAAATCCCAAGCTAATTCACTCAAGAGGTGAGGTGGATTGCCCAAATGTAATGATGCTAGTATACTCTTGATGAGAAAAGAGGATTCCCCAAGAGAATAGCAGTAGCATAACCTTGCAAATGAATTCCTTGAAAATATAGTGCACCCATGACCTTCTTTTATAGCATAGCTTTGAGGTATTAAGCAACCAGCTTTTTGTGTGAAAAGGGGTTGTTTAGGGCATTTTTAGGTCTTTGACCAGCCACCCAGTCGGATCCAGCCAAGATTTGGATGTCAAATCAACTTGGAAGCTGAACCAGAAGTGGGTGGGAGGCCGACCAATCTCATAAATGCGTCGTTCTCCTGTGTGCGCAGCTTTTAGCGACCACAGTCGCGTATTGTGCGCATGTGCACTTTTATTGCATTTATAAATGGCGCATGTGCGTGCGCTCCCTATGTAGTCCTAGCACACATTAATTTTATCATTGGTTGTATAGTTTTGAACATTTTGGAAATGATTTTGTGGTAACTTTGGTTCATGGGTGAACTCATAGTTGTTTGAAGATGCTAGATTCCTGTAACCATTTGTGGATGAAATTTCAGTGATAACAGATGCCCCCTGATGGATGAGGTTAGGAGCATACATATAGCCGAAATTCATTAATGTTTCTTCTACTGAGAGTACCATTGTAAGAAAGAGCGATAGTGGGAATATCAAGAGTGACCCCATTGGAGGGAGAAGGGAACCTGTAGGACCTAACCTTCTGTAAGGTGTGTAAAATAAAATGTGTACAAACGAGGCGGGCATGCCCCATGCTCGTGTCATGTAACTTAAAAAAGGGTGTTGTACAGTAACTGATACTGTGTGTTGATGTAGATAACTGCAACGCCCTCGGGGGTGGTTGTGATAAAGGCAGAGGACAATTCTGAAGAGGAACATACTTTGAACAATATGCGATGACACTTGTAAGAAGTATCACGGATTTTGTAGGCATTGATAACCCAACCAAGTTCAGAGGTCTTCAGAAAATATAAGAAACAACTGCAATAGTCGCAAAGTAAGACCAACTGTAACATGAGAAAGTGTTGAATTCAAATGTTATGGGGGTCAATGACAGCAAGGAGCAATTATGGTTCTCCCTGTGCCTTCCAAGACTCTTCATTGTAAAGGTAATGAAAGTCAAGATACTATTTCCCTTCTGGAAACTGTGCTGATGTCAACAAAAAGGGAGATGTGACTCCAAAAAGAAAAAGGGCTTCATGAAATATACTAGGTGAGGTTAGAAATTGAGGAGGTACATGGTTGAAGTCAATATCTGTGGAGACTCAAGACTGCCCTTGGTTGGAGATATGTGAGAAGTATAAGTGGCTGCAACCGTTCGCTGAGGTCAAGTGTCAGGAGGACAACGAGACGTGGGATAAGTTGTGCCAGAGGTTGGACAAAGTGAAAAAACTCAGAGAGCAGAGGTAGGTGGCTTGTGGGATAATCAAAGTACATGGACAATGTCAATAGAAGTGGATGATAAGGAATGCCCCAACCAAGGGCGACATGGGTTGTGTTTGCCAGGAAGGTCGCCAAAGGTGACAACAAAAAGCTATGTAACATGATGGAAATAACGGCTTAATTACAAAAACAATTAAAAAATTCATGGGGATAATAATGAATATACAGAAATGGGTGCCCCAGTGTAGGATGGCTTGGCCTAGGGGATGGCGCAAGTTGGTGGGGAAAAAAAAAAAAACAAGTTGGGGGTGGGGGCCCCATAGGCTGGTTTCTATAGTAGGGAATTGCATGGTAGGTGATCTAAGGATGGGAAGATTTGATGATGGATGAAATGGATGGTAAATGATGTTGTGGGGGTGCAGTCAAACTAATTCGTGAGGAAGTTCCCTGGGAGTCTAGTGGGTAGGCTAGCAAAATGAGGAGAAGGAATATGTGGTTGATTCACGACATGATGTAAGACTATCGAGACTCCCATTCCTAAAGGGTTGAAAAAGAGCATGAGTGTCAAAGTGCCAAGGGGTCTATGAATGGGACAACTCATGTGGGGGAGAGTGCTACTAGGTGATAGTACCAAAATGCAATGGAGGTGGCGATATTGCAGAGCAAGATATGGGGACCCTAAAGGCAAATTTGGGGTGTGATTGGAGATGCAATTGAGATTCAGAGGGAATGATTACATGCCAGTGTTGAGTATATACCTGAAGGGGTTGCGTTGATGTATGATGACCAAGTACTTGCACACATGAAAACCAAATACCCGACGTGAACAATATCTGAAGAGAATCGAACATATAGGCATTTGTTTGATAATTTTGAACATGAGCATGCGTACCTGGACGAGGTATAGAGAAAATGGCTCCCTGGGGGATAAGGATGAAAAGTGGCCTGGAGATTGTCTTGATGTAGAGGATGAGGTATTGATCCCGTGGTTGAAGACAGATCGAAAAACAGACACCTGGAGCTACCAGAATGGGGTCTGGAAGTTTGGAAAAAAGGACTATATATATCTATAGGGCCCATATTGCCACCTCATTTGTACCTGCTGTTAGAGTGATTGGACGAGAGATATTCAAAGGAGATTTGGAGATTCCAGGAGAATGAGGCAGCTGATTCAGGACCAACAAGATTCAGGTTAGTGGTCTTATCATCCTACATAGACTTAGGTTTTCTATTTGTGGGCAGCGCTTGTACGGAGGGTTGTACAAGGAGTTTTGTGGGTGTGTCGCCCCTAGTGCACATGCGATCCGGAAATATGCGCGCATGGGTGCGCACCTATTATACGATAAGCTGCACATGGGTGCGCCCTAAGGGGGAAACAAGGCACGCATTGTATGTGCGCCTGTTAGCGAAACAACTGCGCATGGGTGTGCAGCTGTGTGGCGGGCAGGCACGCTGTGATGCACGCCTGTGTATGTGACAGGAGCACATTCATGCGCCCCTGTATGGTGTAAAATCACAAATTCATGTGCGCCTGTGGGATGAACATGTGTGCATGTGTGTGCGCCTATGGGGTGAACAGGCATGCACCTTGGTGCGCATATGTTCGTGCCTGTGGGTTTGAACAACCGTGCCTTGGGGGCAAGGATGACGGGTGCAAAACTCATCTTTTTTGGAGATTTTAAAGTGTTTATGATGTCTAATATATGTATGCCGTGACAGACTCTAGATGGTTTATGTGTGTGTAAAGGTATCTTGATGTGATATATGCCAATCAAGTACAATGTTAGCTAAGTTATCTGTAATTTGATTAAATTGTCTTGGAATATGTGTAAATGTAATGAAATCAAACTGTCGAGAAAAAAGTCTAACTTGCAAGAATTTGTGAAAGAGGAAAGGATCGCAGACACGGTACGCATTGTTGAGTTGGAGAATGACTAGTTGGGAGTCAAGTAAGATTCTAAGGTGACGAATACGATGATGGCTGGCATCAGCGATGAGGCCAATGACGACAATGTACTCAACTTGGTTGTTGGTTGCTGAACCCAAACATATTCCGCTAGAGTGGAGCAGTTCATGTGAGGGGGAATAGAGGGCCCAAGCTGCCAAAGTGAGATTTTGTGTCCAACAACTAGCGTCGTCGGTGTAACCGATGTGGTAGGCCGGTGGAGGAAGCATCTTTCAATAACACAAATGATAGTTTAGACGTGAGGTATGGAAAAAAGATTAAAAACACTATAAAAGAGATAACCTAATGTAGAGTGGCTACGCTTAAGCATAAAATTTCTTTAAGTATAACCTGTTGATGGGTTCTTTGAGAGAGAGGCCCTCGAGAGAAGCCAGGATGTATGCGCCTTTGGTGAGGTAATGTTGGATAATATAGGGGCCATGCCACAGTGACTCGAATTTTCCATGACCGAGGGTATCATGAGCGATATGGTAAGCAAGGACGAGGTCACCTTCATGAAATGAGCGAAGGTTGACATGGCGATCAAAGGTGGCCTTTGACCGTCATTTGGCTACCTCATTGTTCTGTAATGAATATCGACGATCTTCGTCTAGGGACTCTAAGTGCAGCAAATGTCGCTCCATTGGAGAAGTGTCGGGTAATAGTTCAATTGTGGTGTGTAAGGTGGGAATTTCACATTCGATAGGAAGAGTGGCCTCGACCCCGTGGACGAGGTGAAATGGGGTGAAACCAATGGCTATTTTTACAGTCGTACGGTAAGCCCATAGCGTGAAAAATAACATATGATTCCAATTGGTCTTATGTTTGTTAACCGTGCACTGTAACATGGTCTTGAGGACCTTGTTAACCACTTTGACCTATCCATTGGACTGAGGGTAATATGGTGAGGAAAACTCATGGGAGAATCCTAACCAGGATGAGAGTTCGACAAAAAATTCATTCTCGAAATGTTTCCCATGATCAGAGACTAGTTGGAGTGGTACTCCAAAGTGGGATATGACGTGATTAAAGAAAAAATGTGTTGCAGTGTCAGTGATGTTGTTGAAGGTAGGCATGGCTTCATCCCACTTTGTGAAGTAATCAACTGTGACGCCGATGTATTTGTGTCCATTGTTGGATGGTGGGTTACAAGTCATGAAGTCGATGCCCCATTTACAAAAGGGGTCTGCAGTAATGACTGGGTGGAGAAGAGCAGGTGGTGCTCATGTTTTGTTGGTGTAAAGCTGACATTTATCGCATTGCTTCACAACATGAATGCAATCGTGAAACAATGTAGGCCAAAAGTAACCTGCACGGATGATTTTTTGAGCAGTGGACATCCCTGAGAGATGGCCCCCGCACGCACCGCTATGGTAGTCATTCAAGACTCTATCAGCCTCTTCAATAGTCAAGCATTGATGGAGTACGGTGTTGATCCCTCACCGATATAAGATATCTCTGATGAGGAGATAGCGAGGGGCCTGGTGGTGAATACGACGACGGTCATCTCGTGAGAGGTGGTTACCAAAATTTTGGGTTCAGAGGTAGACTAGGAGGTCACCATACCAAGGATCATCCGAAGTGATGTAAAAGAGATGTTCATCAGGTAAGTCAGTATTGATGGGGGCACTGGTAGTATCAGAGGGGAAGGTTGTGACAAGTTCGGCGAGGACGAGAGATTTCTTGCTCTTGGGTGTTGAAAATTCGAGATCATATTCCTGAAGGATGATGATCCATCGAGAAAATTTGCCATTAATTTGCCGATGACTGAGCAAGTATTGCATGGGGTTGGAATCTGTTATGACTTTGGTTGTGCGAAGTAGAATGTAATGGCACAATTTCTGTACTGGGAGGATGACTGTAAGGGCTAGTTTCTCTTCGTTTTTATACTTCAAGGGTGGTCCTGAGAGGTTTTTACTAATGTAGTAAATGACATGCTCACGATCGTCATCATTGATTTGAACGAGAACTCCTGCTACTGAGACAAATGAGGCTAATATGTAGAGGATATAGTCGCGATTGTAGTCGGGTGCACTAATTAAAGGGGCATTGTAGAGTGCCATTTTAAGATCGTCGAATTCTTTTTGGGCATATTCATCCCAGTGGAATGGGATGTCATGGCATAGTAAGCAAAGGAAACCATGTGCTTGAGTGGAATAGTTTGGGACAAATCGCCGTAGAAAGTTAGCTTTTACTTGTAGGCTTTGGAGTTGTCGTAAATTTCATGGTGGGGGAATTTCTGTGATAGCCTGGACTTTGAGGGGGTCCACGATAATACCTCTTTGGGAAATGATGATTCCAAGGAGGTGCCCAATAGTGACGTAGAATACACATTTGAGGGGGTTCAAGCGGATGTTGTACTGACGACACCACTGGAAGACGATCCGTAAATCATCAAGATGATGGGTGCGTTTTTTGGATCGAGCTATGAGATCATCCAAGTATGCGAGGATGATATAAGCTAGATCATGAAAAATGTATGTCATAGCCCATTGGAAAGTTTCACCAACATTTTTTAGGCCAAAAGGAATGACACGATATGAAAACATACCCCAAGGGGTGGTGAATGCGGTTTTGTATTGATCGGCTGGGTGGATTTGGATTTGGTTATAGCCAGAGAAACCATCCATGAAGGATAAAGCCTCGTGGCCTGTGCAGTTGTCGATAATTTGATCGATGAAAGGCATTGGAAAGTTGTCTTTGGGACAGGCATGATTGAGATCGCGAAAGTCTGTGCATACACGGATAGTGCCCTATTTTTTGTTAATGGGTACAGGGTTGGAAACCCATGAGGTATAGGCAATGGGGTAGATGAACCCAACAACGCATAATTTGTCAATCTCGATTTTGATAGACACGGCTTTGGATGGGTGTAGCGGTCGTTGTTTTTGATGAACTGGTGTGATATCAGGCCAAGTGTCGATGCGATGTTCGACAATAGAGGGGTCAAGGCCAGGAATATTTGTGTATGACCAGGTAAAAATATCTCGATATTCTTGGAAGAGGGCTATGTAGGCGGTGATTTCTTGAGGGGTGCATGTGGCGCCAATGGTGATTTCCTCGACAACTCCATTTTTGATGGAAATATTGAGTTTTATGGTAGGGGAAATGTTGGCCATATTGCCTTCTTCACAAGCATCAGGGGCAGGGATGGGATTGTTGAACCAGTCGATATGCCCTGATGGGATAAAATCCTTGGTTTTGACTGTGTATACGGGGTGTTGGTTCGGAGGCGTGAAGGCTTCCTGTGAAAAGAAGAGCACTCTGTGGTGTAGCACATTCCATGGGTAGTCGGGGGTGGTTAACTCCTCGAGTATGTCCTCGTCACAGTAGAATTGTTGGGAATACAAGGGATTGAAAAGAGTGACATTGGTGACTGTCACTGTGTGGTTGTCCTCTAGTGATGAAGAAATAGGGGGAACGACGCAATGAGAGTGCAATGGTTCGCTCGACATAAACCAAATATCGAGATACTGAGGATTATTAGTGGTAGTTGGGCGTAAAATTTATGTGGGGAAATGAACAGGAGAATTGGGGGGATTTGGGGGTAAATCCTCGTATAAGTCATCCAAGAACCATGGAGGAGTAGGGAGTGCTTCTGGTTTAGGAGAAATAATATGAAGAATCTCTGGTCATGGGATAGTGTTAGCCATTGATTCTATATGGGGTGCAGGAGTTTGAATCAGGGTCATATGGCGTTGCCTGTATTCAATGATCATAGGACACTGATATGTAAAATGATCTAAGGATTCACATAGAGAGAAAGGGCATCTCATGCGTTCGTTCACGGAAGTCGTGACATAATGGATGTCAGTGATGTTTGGTGGGGATGATGTAGCTGGATTGGGTTCATGCTGGAAGCTTTGGCCCACTGCTACTAATGTTTGTTGGAATTGAGGTAGCATTGGGAAATGGTGTGTATAATGGCCATATTCTGAACATATGGCACAAGTGAATTTAGTTTGCAGCCCTTTGCTACTTGTGTTCTGTGAGATACCGGAAATACTGGAGGAAGCGATGAGCGGTGATGATGTTTGATTGAGTTGAATTAGGTTACGTAACTCGGGTAGAGATGGTCATGTGTTGGTTGGGTGTCCATCTTTCTCACAGAGCGTGCATGGAGGTTGAACACGTGGGGGAAGTGGAGTTGCGGGCTCCTTCTTATTTTTCTTTCCCCCAGCTGTGGCAGGGAGTTTAGTGAGTGGAGGTGTAGGGGGTATGGTGGGAGTGAGTATGGGAATATGCATTGGGATTCCTTCTGTTTGGGGGGGAAGGGATGGTTGAGGAACCATCTCTGGTGGATGTAAATACCAAAATGGGATTTCCAACACCATATTAGGGAGAGTAAGCATTGTGGCTACCTGGAAATCTTTTATGCCTGGTGGAGGGTAAAAGAAGGGGATTTGAGTAATGGCTTGGGGAACTGTCTGCCAAACTGGGATATGGCCTTGGGGTGAGGTGAAATCGTGAACTAGTGGAGTCGACAAGTCCGTAGGAGGTTCGTGAGGGAGGGGGTCTGCGACTAGTAGGACATCAGATATGAGAGAAGCCTCTATGGGAGGAAGGGTATCCTCAATGTCAGTTCCTTTGGATGATACAACACATACTTGATTGGAAGGATGAAGGAGTGGTGGTGTGCCACGATAGGTTCCTAACAATGATGGGTCATTGAAAATCTTGGGACCCATTTTAATGAGTGGGTATGTTTCAGGATGAGTGTGGATGAGAGGGAGAATGTTATTGATGGTGGCAAAAGAGTTAGGCTCGTAATGTGAAACTTGGTCAATTGTGATGATATTCCCATTGTGGGGGAATATCATGGTTTGAAAGATGGAAGAGGCAACTGCCTTCATAGCGTACATGTAGCTACGACCGAACAAGATATTGTAATCAAGTGGGGCGTCGATAACTTCAATGTCAATGAGAATGGTCTTTCCCTCGAGTTCTATAGGGACATTTTGGAAGAGCCCTTTAGGAGACGATGGTCGTCCATCATAATCTCTTAAGGTAATGGGAGATGGTATGAGTTCGGGGGAACCAAGTTTCTACCATACCAACTTGGACATGATTCATGTGGATGTGCCTTCATCGATGATGCACCGATGAACTATAATGTTCCAAATTTTAACGGGGATTTGAAAAGCGATGAGAGCAGGGAGTCGAGGTTCTCTGCTGTCGAGATCAAATGTGTTGAGTTGAGTATCCATGGGGTCGACTGCTCCCAAGGTGGAAAGTAATGATTTCTGCTGAGTGGGAAAAGCTTGAAGGACTTCTAAGACTGACATTGCGGCTGGGGATTGTGCTAAGTCATCCACCAAACTATAAGTATGAGCCACCCTAGCCTGCGAGTTGTGGAAATTCCTACGCAGTGGGATGCGAGGCATACAAAGAGGTGTTTCTGTGTTAGGGAGAGGGATCACTAATGGGGATCCTGTTGGTGCGGGGATTGTTTCTGGGGGTGTGGGAGGAGACTCAGCGGATGCATGGCATTGACGACTACGTGTCTGTAGAAGGATTTCTTCCTCACTAGTGAGGAGAATAGTACGATCTACAGGATTGTTCGAGTTGAGATATTGTCCCAACTATGGTGGGCTAGGCCGCATGTCCTGTTGGGTGTTCACCACTCCTTGGTGTGGAATGGGATTTTGCAGCACTGTTGGGGGTGGTTGTTGCACGTATTGTTGTGGGGCCTGCTGAGGGGCAGGCAATGCTGGAGGGTGTGGTCCATTTCCTGAGTCTTTCATTTGTTTAAAATTAGCGATTTGGGGGAAATGATGAGTATAATGATCGAAATCACCGCAAAGGGCACAAGGGAAATTGGTTCAAATATTATTGTTATTTTTCCCTTGACGCTTGTTGTTGTTTCCCCCCTAGGGGTTCTGATTCCCTTGGTTCTGGTTNGTAGGTTGGTTCTGTTGGGGGTGATTCCCGCCTTGACCTTGGTTGTTATTGTTCCGGTTTCTTCCTTTCTTTTTGGCATTATTCGACTGATGGGTTGGATTTTCCGTATTTAGCTGTTCAAAATTTTGATATTGCTGAATGGGAGAGGGTTGAACAAAATTCACCCCAGCGTGTGGGTGTCCTTGTGGTGGAGCCATGGGTGGTGGAGGACCACGAAATGGAAAGTATGGATTTTGTGGGGGTAATGATCTGTAAGGTACATAGGAAGGCGTGACACTTTCGCTAGTACTTAGAGTATAAGCTGAGGTAGAGGGAGTACCAGAACTTGTTGGGATTGGTGGGTGTATTGTGGGTGCCGGTGGTGGTCCACTGATGGGTGGAGGAAGGGCAACAGGGTATGGTTGTTGATAAGGAGGTGGGGGAAAATAAAGGGTTCCTCCATATGCCGATGGATATTGAGGTGTGCCATACATTGGTGATTTTTGGGGTTGTGGACTGTGGTGCGTGGTATTACCAATCAATCCGTCTGCTGAGTGAGACATCCCAGGTTTGTCTTGGACGAATGGCACAGGTTTTGGGAGGCCAAGAAGTACTGTGTACAAGTACCTTGATTGTGAATAGATGAGGTCGTATTGTTGAGCCTTACTGATGGCTTCTTATTCTGATTGAGGGAAGGTGGAATCTACATCTTTACCAAGGAGAGAGACAAGTGATCTAAGAAACTAGTCAAGACACTGTTGTTTGGTGGTTTCGGCTCTGCACAAACTACGTCGTCGATGCCACTCATGAATGTGATCAATGATATGTGTGGTTGAGGTTTGTTTAAAATTAGAGAGTAGTTCAAGACCATTGTCATGGTGGATTGGTAATTGGAAGAAGGTAAAAAATGATTTGGCCAAGGACTCGAAAGTCGCATGGGATCCCGATTTTTCATCTACATACCATTTGGCTGATGGGCCAGTGAGCGTGCATTGAAATAATTGTAGTCAGATGGAATCATCCATAATGCTGTTGGAAGAGCACCATAAGTGGAAAGTCATGACATGGTTGGCAGGATCATCTCCTTCCTTTCCTTCAAATTTGGGGATGTTTGAAGGTAGTTTGGTAGGCATTGTGGGCCATGTGGGGTCATGCAATATAGGATCATTTATGAGTTTTCTTAGATATTGTATGTTAAGAGAGGCCAAATATGGCATATGGAGTGGTGGCGAAGGATTAGTTCCAGACATGGTGTGAGTGTTCTGTGAACTTGTAATGATCCCAAGCCATTATGCAAGGATCATCACTGTTTTGGTGTCTTTTAAAACTTTTTCTGAGTGAGGTATTTCATAAAACACTTTGCTGATCTACTTTTTAGATGTGTTTATATGTTTTTATGCAGAAAATAACAGAAAGAGATAACCATGGAACATACCTCAACCATATGCAATAAGATAGACAAGCCAAAACATCTCAATTCTTCTTTATTCATAAAATAGAGAAACCTGCTACAATGAAGATGCCGATCTAAAATGCTCAACAGATGGCCAAGAAGATAGACAATAGATAAGAGATGCTACAAAATTCTCCCTCTAATACAAAAGATGCCTCCAAAGGCTAAATAAGAAATGAATCTCAATACGAGCAGATCTGAATGCCAAACTCTCCAGCTGAAGAATGCCACGATCCAATAGAAGGCTGAAACCCTCAATAACTCGACCTTGCTGCCAAAAGTGTCCAATCACCCTAAGAAATATGGTAACTGATAGATCGGGTGATGGTAAGAAAAACCCAGGTGACCGAATCTCCAAGATCCCACTCAATCTCTGTAGATCTGAAATTCCCCACTGAATGGTGCACCCCACTAGATGACTAAAACCCTAGATAATTCGGTCCTGCTGAAGGAGACCTCCAAATTCTATGAAAATCTCCAGAAATATAGATCGAGGCACTGCAAGTCACTACATGAAGTATCAGGTTCAGATCTAAAGTGTAACCCCTCCAAACGGACTAGATTTGGATCTCAAAAACGCCCTCCTTCTCTTCGATTCGCCCCACTGCTCAAGAAATAATCTGAACCATAAAACTATCTCAGAAAGCACTATATCTGATGTCCAAGGCCCTGCAATGAAAACCCAAGTGATAGAATCCTCAATGACCCTGCCACTCTCCTACAACGAATCTCTCTCCAAAGATGGTGCACCCCTCTTGCTGGAATCCCTCAACTGATGTGCCCTCTCTCTATCTGCACAAGTAACTGATGTGGAATCCTCCTGCAACTGAGTAGATATGAAACTAGAATGGTGTGGGAGAGTATTGAATCTCTGAGACCAATCTTGGGACAATATAGGTGGAATCTTTCACCACCGAATCGTCCTCTAGGGTTTGTTATGTCAAAACCCTCAAAACCCCTAATAGATGGGCTCACTAGCTAAAGCCAGAT
>SNQJ01S0017441.1:80001-117680 GCA_010110895.2 Picea sitchensis
AACCATGGCCCTAGCCAGTGTACGAATTTTTCATATTTGGAGACATCATCGACTGATTTCCTAAATAGGACATAGATTGTTGGGCATGCATTGTATTCGAGGGACTTTGGGAAGGATTACCCCATGTCGGTCCCGTGGGGATAGGCATAGTAGTTTGTCCGGGGTTCCATTGATTGTGGAAAGAATTACCCCAGATCAACTTTCTGGAGGAGGGAACGGATCCTTGCCCTGAATTCCAAGGTCCTGCTATGTTTGCCCCCTGTGCAAGAATAGTACCCTACCCAAGAGTAGATTGTCCAAAAATGGGGTTGCCCCCAGTCGGGAAAGCGGCTGACGAGAAGGTGTTGTTACCAAACGTTCTGTTCCAAGAAAATGGTGTTGAACCTACCGGCATACTATGCGAAGGTGGTCCTTGACTCCCTGCTCCAAATAAACTATTGTGTGTAGGTTTCCCGGTGGACTGCTGATGTGAGCCACTGAGCGAAGGGGACGAAGGAGGGATATGACCTCCTCTGTAAGGAAAGGAGTTAAAAGGGATAGGAGTGCCCCCTATGTGACCTTGCAGAGGAGCGTTAGAGCTCCCTGCCCCTAGACCCAAAGTCTGTAAAGTGGAGTAGGACAGTACATGACTTGTACCCGAACTAGGCATACCGTATGAGAATGAAGGGCCTGTCGCACTAGGTGTGAAAGGGGTTGTGGCAGCTGTTAGCACTCTGTAATTTGCCTAAGGCTACGGAGGAAATCACAGAGGTAACCTCGAACCGATTGGAGTCTTGGATCTAGCCCTCCAAGACTCAGAGAGGGATCTCTCTTTTAGATTTAACTTGGTTTGTAAGGGATGGATTTTAGGCTATCTATGAAAGTAATGAAAATATGGAGTTTTTGATTTTTTAAATGGTTAGTTTGGGACAACAAGGAGGGCCATTGGGCAAATGGGGTCTGCGCTTAAAAATGTGATTCACATCTCATATCTGGACAAAGCTTTTACACAGGGCAAGGTAGCAGAAATATTGGATCGATTTAAGTTTTGATGGCATTGATTTGAGGAAGAAATAGAGGAGGAAAAAGCCAGGAAAAGGAGCAGCTAAGAATTCCTAAACTAGATTTTTAGAGGAGAAACATAAAGATTATCACAAGCTCAGAGGCAGAGTATCTGCTAATAAATTCTGCTTCTATTACTTTCCTTCTGATAATAAAAACTGAAAACAAATGGAAGGATAATAGGAAAAACTAAACAAAGATAAGAAACACCACCAACATCTCCACACAGGAGTCCTGTGAACAACATGTTCATTTCTGATTGATCATCTAAAAATTACAGAGAAGAAAAAAGGTTTTTTGGTCATACATAACCCACAGTCCAGCAATGAAACTCACAGGTCGAACAACCTCACACAAGTCGACCCTCTCCTATTCTACCTAGTCGAACCTCACAGGTCGAACCCTCTGTTAGTCTTTTACAGGTGTATAAATAATAAAAAACCCCTCAGCCTTCCCAGGACTCACGCTCTACCTCTCTTTTCTAAAAATAGATAACAATTATAATGCTTTAATGCTTTTGACACCTGTAGGCTGTATCCTATAACAAACCAGACAACAAATCAAATGGAAACTAAATTTGACATCTGATGCTTGGTTGTCCCGAATTTACTTAAGGTTGTTGATGCTGTGTTGGCAGTTGGAGAGACGGTGCTCTAACCATTTCCTGAAGTATAGGACATCTCTGCCACCTCTGTCTAACTGCTGCCTTAGATTCTGGAGATGATCTCTTTCTTGTTAGCTACTCAACTATAATTCGAATGCCATGAAGGAAAATGCCAGTTATATTTTGCTAATATCCAGCCCCAAGAATCATCTCTCTCTTTCCCAATTAATGCATTGAAATGCCATATTTGTGGATTCAACTCCTGAAAAGTTGGGATGCTCTGCCTTGTGGCTTGGCATTAGAACACTGGATGCATTTGCCACTTGGAGAATTTTTGAACATTTGTAAAATGCTGGTAACTCTCACCATCTGACTGTTTATGCCAGCCAAAACTATTGCAATCACTTTGAAGATCCGAGCTATTGTTTTTAGAAGTGTACTGTGAAAGAAATGGTGACGACAATGGTAGAGACAGTGGTGCAGTAGATGACTCTCTCAGTGTTGTAGCAGGAGATCTCATATCCTTCTTTGAATTGCTAGTATTTGAAAGACTCTTAACCCTATTAGCGTATCTTAGAGTGTTCAGGGTGTGTTCACAAGAGCCCGAGTTTGGAGAAATACAGGATATCATGATAGTGCATGAATCGCCAACAAATGAATCTCGTAGTACTTTTGTTAGCTTTCTCCCTCTAAATGGAATGTGAACCTGATCATTATCTAGAGCACGTATGCATTCCTTCAGAGCAAGGAAGCTCTTATTGATCTCTGCTCCTTCCATTCTTGTTTGGCGGTCATTGTCTGTTGTATTAGCACCACGTTCACTTCCAACGAGATCTATGAATGAGAGTTTCCCAACCAAACGAGCAGGCTTTGATTCACTGCCATCAATTGATCTTTGATGACGAGTTGAAGAATTGCATGAGAACATGATGACTCCTCATTTGCTCCTGTTGTGCCAGTGCTCCTAGAAGCATTTCCTTTTTCAGTGAAATCCTTGATAGTTTCCACATTAAATACTCTAAATTCCTGCAGGCCCACAATACAGACTTGTTGTTTTCCATCTTCTCTCATGCAAAGCTTCCTCCTTTCACTAAGTAAATCATAAATCTTGCCACCATAAATTTCAAAGAAACTGAAGCACAATTGATATCCTTGGTTTTTGTAAACTTGATCCATTAATCTCAGAATGTCCTAGGAGGCCTTTTACAAACAACAGCTTTGATTTTGGCCCCCGCACCAGCTTTCTTTCTATCACTAGGGACACCTCTTAGCATGCCACTGTCCAATTTCTTCACATCTGGTACATCCCTTAGACACTTGCGCAGTCGCCTTGGATCTGTTTCAAACACCTGGCGAAGTGTTTAAAGGCCGTGTTTATATATTTTTGACTTTTTGTGGGCAATATCCCACATTCACGTGGTAATTTGAAGTTTAGGTGATTATAAGAGCCAACAGTTATGTAGTCTTTCGATGAAGTGAGGCCGAGGCTTGGGATTTGGGGTTTGGTGTCGGCGCTGGCTTGTGTGCTAGCTGTTGGTGCATGAAATAGTTCTTACCCTTGGTGTCGAGCATTCGGAGGTTGGCCCTAGGCCACTATAACTTTTTGTTGAAAAATATTTGGCAAAATATTTAAATTTTGATAAACAAGCCAAACTCTGCATAAAGGCTGAGGGGCCAAATTTGCTAAAAAGGACCAAATTTTGGCAAACAAACCAAGTTTTCATTTTCCCACCAGAATTAAACTTTTATCATTTCAAACCAATCCACCATTTTTTTCTAAAATGTACCGGAACTTGCTTTGAAGCTCGCGCGCAAGCACTCATCTTATGCTTGGTCAGTATCGGGCATTTTCCGCTGCCTTCGCCATGCGTCATGAGCGAACACATATGCCTGAAAAAGATAAATATTATTCAGAACACTGATTCCCTATTATATAGGGTTCTAACATAGGCTCCACCTGGGGAAGATGGCTTCGAAGGAGGTGTCTAGAATCGCTGAAATCTGAATTTCGCCAACCAGCTGATCATTGGGTTGCCCCCAAACTGTAAACTGAAAATAAAATATGAAGAGACAAAAAAGGAAGTGCTCATCCTGATGAGATTATTGACGCATTCCTACCTACCTTATTTTGCTAACAGTTACTGCTTCAATCAAGTAATGAAAAAGTGCCAATGAAGCCAACCCAACAGTTGATCCCATGATTGGGCTTCCTCATCATGTTCGATGAAAATAAAAACTAAAATATGTAATGGAAACTGGTGATGGCTCGGGTCCTTGCAGAAAAAACATGATTGAACAATTATTTTGAAAAAGAGCTCCATATAATTTGCAACAGGGTCAATAAATATATGATCTATTTGTTGGTTCTCTGGGTATTCCTTTAGCATTTTAACATGGATAAATTTCCCATTCGAGTCCTCAATATTAGACCATGATTGCAACTGTTCAATTTCAGCCTTATGCTTGCAAACAAAAGATTCATCAATCAGAAAATCGAAAGATGATACAATATCTTTTGGTTTTGGAGACGTAAGATTCTCATAAAATTGTTTTGGATGTTGGAAACTATAAGACTGAATCTGAGTATTCAAAAGCTCAATATCCTTTTCGAACTTTTCAATAACTAGCTCAAGAAAACAAATTTTACCTTTCAGAGAAAGTTTGCTCGAGTCTAGAATATGAAACACAATTTTTAAAAAGTCTTCGTCAATGTGAAATTATGCTAACTCATTTCTGAATTTTTCTATGGATGCATGAGATATAGGATTTACCTCATACCCCGTCATCTTGAAGCATCATCAAGGCTTTGAAATCTGGATACTTCAGCAGTGAAGTCACTTGTGAACTTGGAAGCTCGGGATCTTGAAAAATGGAGTCGCCAGGTGAATGGTACAACCTTCCGGTGTTTGGCTTCTGTTCACCATCAGAAGTCAAATCTGAACTTGAAGTGCAGCTCTGGAGAAGTCCCCAGTGGAGTCGCCAAAAATGTTAGCACTCTGTAATTTGCCTAAGGCTGCGGAGGCAATCACAGAGGTAACTTCGAACTGCTTGGAGTCTTGGATATAGCCCTCCAAGACTCAGAGAGGGATCTCTCTTTTAGATTTAACTTGGTTTGTAAGGGATGGATTTTAGCCTAGCTATGAAAGTAATGAAAATATGGAGTTTTTGATTTTTTAAATGGTTAGTTTGGGACAGCAAGGAGGGCCATTGGGCAAATGGGGTCTGTGCTTAAAAATGTGATTCACATCTCAGATCTGGACAAAGCTTTTACACAGGGCAAGGTAGTAGAAATATTGGATCGATTTAAGTTTTGATGGCGTCGATTTGAGGAAGAAATAGAGGAGGAAAAATCCAGGCAAAGTAGCAGCTAATAATTCCTAAACTAGCTTTTTAGAGGAGAAACATAAAGATTATCACAAGCTCAGAGGCAGAGTATCTGTTGATAAATTCTTCTTCTATTACTTTCCTTCTGATAATAAAAACTGAAAACAAATGGAAAGATAACAGGAAAAACTCAACAAAGATAAGAAACACCACCAACATCTCCACACAGGAATCCTGTGAATAGCATGTTCATTTCTGATTGATCATCTAAAAATTACAGAGAAGAAAAAAGGTTTTCTGGTCATACATAACCCACAGTCCAACAATGAAACACATAGGTCGAACAACCTCACACAGGTCGACCCTCTCCTATTCTGTCCAGTCGAACCTCACAGGTCGAACCCTCTGTTAGTCTTTTACAAGTGTATAAATAATAAAAAACCCCTCAGCCTTCCCAGGACTCGCGCTCTACCTCTCTTTTCTAAAAATAGATAACAGTTACAATGATTTAATGCTTTTGACACCTGTAGGCTGTCTCCTATAACAAACCAGACAACAAATCAAATGGAAACTAAATTTGACATCTGCTACTTGGTTGTCTCAAATTTACTGAAGGTTGTTGATGTTGTGTTGGCAGTTGGAGAGACGGTGCTCTAACCATTTCCTGAAGTATAGGACATCTCTGCCACCTCTGTCTAACTACTGCCTCGGATTCTGGAGATGATCTCTTTCTTGTTAGATACTCAACTGTAATTCGAATTCCATGAAGGAAAATGCCAGTTATATTCTGCTAATATCCATCCCGAAGAATCATCTCTCTCTTTCCCAATTAATGCATTGAAATGCCAGATTTGTCGATTCAGCTCCTGAAAAGTTGGGATAAAATGCCTTGTGGCTTGGCGTTAGAACACTGGATGAATTTTCCACTTGGAGAATTTTTGAACATTTGTAAAATGCTGGTAACTCTCACCATATGACTGTTTATGCCAGCCAAATCTATTGCAATCACTTTGAAGATCCGAGCTATTGTTTTCATAAGTGTATTGTTAAAGCAATGGTGACGACAATGGCAGAGTCAGTGGTGTAGTATATGACTCTCTCAGTTTTGTAGCATGAGAGTTCATATCCTTCTTTGAATTTCTAGTTTTTGAAAGACTCTTAACCCTATCAACGTATCTTAGAGTGTTCAGGGTGTGTTCACAAGAGCCCGAGTTTGGAGAAATATAGGATATCATGACAGTGCGTGAATCCCAACAAATGAATCTCGTAGTACTTCTGTTAGCTTGCTCCCTCTAAATGGAATGTGAACCTGATCATTATCTAGAGCACGTATGCATTCCTTCAGTGCAAGCAAGCTCTTATTGATCTCTGCTCCTTCCATTCTTGTTTGGCAGTCATTGTCTGTTGTATCAACACCACGCTCACTTCTAGCAAGATCTATGAATGAGAGTTTCCAAACTAAACGAGCAGGATTTGATTCACTTCCATCAATTGATCTTTGATGATGAGTTGAATAATTGCATGAGAACGTGATGACTCCTCATTTGCTCCTGTTGTTCCAGTGCTCCTAGAAGCATTTCCTTTTTCAGTGAAATCCTTGATAGTTTCCACATTAAATACTCTGAATTCTTGCAGGCCCACAATACATACTTTTTGTTTGCCATCTTCTCTCATGCAAAGCTTCCTCCTTTCACTAAGTAAATCATAAATCTTGCCACCATAAATTTCAAAGAAACTGAAGCACAATTGATATCCTTGGTTTTTGTAAACTTGATCCATTAATCTCAGAATGTCCTGGGAGGCCTTTTACGAACAACAACATTGATTTTGGCCCCCGCACCAGCTTTCTTTCTATCACTAGGGACACCTCTTAGCATGCCACTGTCCAATTTCTTCACATCTGGTACATCCCTCGAACACCTGCGCAGTCGCCTTGGATCTGTTTCAAACACCTGGCGTAGTGTTTAAAGGCCGTGTTTATATATTTTTGACTTTCTGTGGGCAATATCCCACATTCACGTGGTAATTTGAAGTTTAGGTGATTATAAGAGCCAACCGTTATGTAGTCTTTCGATGAAGTGAGCCCGAGGCTTGGGATTTGGGGTTTGGTGTCGATGCTGGCTTGTGTGCTATCTGTTGGTGCATGAAATAGCGCTTACCCTTGGTGCCGAGCATTCAGAGGTTGGCCCTAGGCCACTATAACTTTTTGCTGAAAAATATTTGGCAAAATATTTAAATTTTGATAAACAAGCCAAACTCTGCATAAAGGCCGAGGGGCCAAATTTGCTAAAAATGACAAAATTTTGGAAAACAAACCAAGTTTTCATTTTCCCACCAGAATTAAAATTTTATCATTTCAAACCAATCCACCATTTTTTTCTAAAATGTACCGGAACTTTCTTTGAAGCTCACGCGCAAGCACTCATCTTATGCTTGGTCAGTATCGGGCATTTTCCGCCGCCTTCGCCATGCATCATGAGTGAACACATATGCCTGAAAAAGATGAATATTATTCAGAACACTGATTCCCTATTATATAGGGTTATAACATAGGCTCCACCTGGGGAAGATGGCTCCGAAGGAGGTGTCTAGAATCGCTGAACTCTAAATTTCGCCGACCACATGATCATTAGGCTGCCCCCAAACTGTAAACTGAAAATAAAATATGAAGAGACAAAAAAGGAAGTGCTCATCCTGATGAGCTTATTGGCGCATTCCTACCTACCTTATTTTGCTAATAGTTACTGCTTCAATCAGGTAATGAAAAAGTGCCAATGAAGCCAACCCAGCAGTTGATCCCATGATTGGGCTTCCTCATCATGTTTGATGAAAATAAAAACTGAAATATGTAATGGAAACTGGTGATGGCTCGGGTCCTTGCAGAAAAAACATGATTGAACAGTTATTCTGAAAAAGAGCTCCATATAATTTGCAACCGGGTCAATAAATATATGATCTATTTGTTAGTTCTCCGGGTATTCCTTTAGCATTTTAACATGGATAAATTTCCCATTCGAGTCCTCAATATTAGACCATGATTTCAACTAATCAATTTCAGCCTTATGCTTGCAAACAAAAGATTCATCAATCAGAAAATCGAAAGATGATACAATATCTTTTGGTTTTGGAGACGAAAGATTCTCATAAAATTGTTTTGGATGTTGGAAACTATAAGACTGAATCTGAGTATTCAAAAGCTCAATATCCTTTTCGAACTTTTCAATAACTAGCTCAAGAATTTTTTTTTTACCTTTCGGAGAAAGTTTGCTGGAGTCCAGAATACGAAACACAATTTTTAAAAAGTCTTCATCAATGTGAAATTCTGCTAACTCATTTCTGAATTTTTCTATGGCTGCACGAGATATAGGATTTACCTCATACCCCGTCATCTTGAAGCATCATCAAGGATTTGAAATCTGGATTCTTCAGCAGTGAAGTTGCTTGTGAACTTGGAAGCTCGGGATCTTGAAAAATGGAGTCGCCAGGTGAATGGTACAACCTTCCGGTGTTTGGCTTCTGTTCACCATCAGAAGTCAAATCTGAACTTGAAGTGCAGCTCTGGAGAAGTCCCCAGTGGAGTCGCNCCAATGAAGCCAACCCAGCAGTTGATCCCATGATTGGGCTTCCTCATCATGTTTGATGAAAATAAAAACTGAAATATGTAATGGAAACTGGTGATGGCTCGGGTCCTTGCAGAAAAAACATGATTGAACAGTTATTCTGAAAAAGAGCTCCATATAATTTGCAACCGGGTCAATAAATATATGATCTATTTGTTAGTTCTCCGGGTATTCCTTTAGCATTTTAACATGGATAAATTTCCCATTCGAGTCCTCAATATTAGACCATGATTTCAACTAATCAATTTCAGCCTTATGCTTGCAAACAAAAGATTCATCAATCAGAAAATCGAAAGATGATACAATATCTTTTGGTTTTGGAGACGAAAGATTCTCATAAAATTGTTTTGGATGTTGGAAACTATAAGACTGAATCTGAGTATTCAAAAGCTCAATATCCTTTTCGAACTTTTCAATAACTAGCTCAAGAATTTTTTTTTTACCTTTCGGAGAAAGTTTGCTGGAGTCCAGAATACGAAACACAATTTTTAAAAAGTCTTCATCAATGTGAAATTCTGCTAACTCATTTCTGAATTTTTCTATGGCTGCACGAGATATAGGATTTACCTCATACCCCGTCATCTTGAAGCATCATCAAGGATTTGAAATCTGGATTCTTCAGCAGTGAAGTTGCTTGTGAACTTGGAAGCTCGGGATCTTGAAAAATGGAGTCGCCAGGTGAATGGTACAACCTTCCGGTGTTTGGCTTCTGTTCACCATCAGAAGTCAAATCTGAACTTGAAGTGCAGCTCTGGAGAAGTCCCCAGTGGAGTCGCCAAAACTGTTAGCACTCTGTAATTTGCCTAAGGCTGCGGAGGCAATCACAGAGGTAACCTCGAACCTCTTGGAGTCTTGGATCTATCCCTCCAAGACTCAGAGAGGGATCTCTCTTTTAGATTTAACTTGGTTTGTAAGGGATGGATTTTAGCCAAGCTATGAAAGTAATGAAAATATGGAGTTTTTGATTTTTTAAATGGTTAGTTTGGGACAGCAAGGAGGGCCATTGGGCAAATGGGGTCTGCGCTTAAAAATGTGATTCACATCTCAGATCTGGACAAAGCTTTTACACAGGGCAAGGTAGCAGAAATATTGGATCGATTTAATTTTTGATGGCGTTGATTTGAGGAAGAAATAGAGGAGGAAAAATCCAGGCAAAGGAGCATCTAAGAATCCTAAACTAGCTTTTTAGAGGTGAAACATAAAGATTATCACAAGCTCAGAGGCAGAGTATCTGCTGATAAATTCTACTTCTATTACTTTCCTTCAGATAATAAAAACTGAAAACAAATGGAAAGATAACAGGAAAAACTCAACAAAGATAAGAAACACAACCAACATCTCCACACAGGAATCCTGTGAACAACATGTTCATTTCTGATTGATCATCTAAAAATTACAGAGAAGAAAAAAGGTTTTCTGGTCATACATAATCCACAGTCCAGCAATATAACTCACAGGTCGAACAAGCTCACACAGGTCGACCCTCTCCTATTCTGCCCAGTCGAACCTCACAGGTCAAACCCTCTGTTAGTCTTTTACAGGTGTATAAATAATAAAAAACCCCTCAGCCTTCCCAGGACTCGCGCTCTACCTCTCTTTTCTAAAAATAGATAACAGTTACAATGCTTTAATGCTTTTGACACCTGTAGGTTGTCTCCTATAACAAACTAGACAACAAATCAAATGGAAACTAAATTTGACATCTGCTGCTTGGTTGTCTCGAATTTACTGAAGGTTGTTGATGTTGTGTTGGCAGTTGGAGAGACGGTGCTCTAACCATTTCCTGAAGTATAGACATCTCTGCCACCTCTGTCTAACTGCTGCCTCGGATTCTAGAGATGATCTCTTTCTTGTTAGCTATTGAATTGTAATTTGAATGCCATGAAGGAAAATTCCAATTATATTCTGCTAATATCCAGCCCCAAGAATCATCTGTCTCTTTCCCAGTTAATGCATTGAAATGCCAGATTTGCGGATTCAGCTCCTGAAAAGTTGGGATGCTCTGCCTTGTGGCTTGGCGTTAGAACACTGGATGAATTTGCCACTTGGAGAATTTTTGAACATTTGTAAAATGTTGGTAACTCTCACCATCTGACTGTTTATGCCAGCCAAATCTATTGCAATCACTTTGAAGATCCAAGCTATTGTTTTTAGAAGTGTACTGTGAAAGCAATGGTGATGAAAATGGCAGAGTCAATGGTGCAGTAGATGACTCTCTCAGTGTTGTAGCAGGAGAGCTCATATCCTTCTTTGAATTGCTAGTTTTTGAAAGACTCTTAACCCTATCAACGTATCTTAGAGTGTTCAGGGTGTGTTCACAAGAGCCCGAGTTTGGAGAAATACAGGATATCAAGACAGTGCGTGAATCGCCAACAAATGAATCTCGTAGTACTTCTATTAGCTTTCTCCCTCTAAATGGAATGTGAACCTGATCATTATCTAGAGCACGTATGCATTCCTTCAGAGCAAGCAAGCTCTTATTGATCTCTGCTCCTTCCATTCTTGTTTGGCGGTCATTGTCTGTTGTATCAACACCATGCTCACTACCAACGAGATCTATGAATGAGTTTTTCCCAACCAAACAAGCAGGCTTTGATTCACTGCCATCAACTGATCTTTGATGACGAGTTGAAGAATTGCATGAGAACATGATGACTCCTCATTTGCTCCTGTTGTGCCAGTGCTCCTAGAAGAATTTCCTTTTTCAGTGAAATCCTTGATAGTTTCCACATTAAATACTCTGAATTCTAGCAGGCCCACAATACAGACTTGTTGTTTGCCATCTTCTCTCATGCAAAGCTTCCTCCTTTCACTAAGTAAATCATAAATCTTGCCACCATAAATTTCAAAGAAACTGAAGCACAATTGATATCCTTGGTTTTTGTAAACTTGATCCATTAATCTCAGAATGTCTTGGGAGGCCTTTTACGAACAACAACTTTGATTTTGGCCCCCGCACCAACTTTCTTTCTATCACTAGGGACACCTCTTAGGATGCCACTGTCCAATTTCTTCACATCTGGTACATCCCTCAGACACCTGCGCAGTCACCTTGGATCTGTTTCAAACACCTGGCGTAGTGTTTAAAGGCCGCGTTTATATATTTTTGACTTTCTGTGGGAAATATCCCACATTCACGTGGTAATTTGAAGTTTAGGTGATTATAAGAGCCAACCGTTATGTAGTCTTTTGATGAAGTGAGGCCGAGGCATGGGCTTTGGGGTTTGGTGTCGGCGCTGGCTTGTGAACATGGAAGCTCAGGATCTTGAACAATGGAGTCACCAGGTGAATGCTACAGCCTTCCGGTGTTTGGCTTTTGTTCACCATCAGAAGTCAAATCTGAACTTGAAGTACAGCTTTGGAGAAGTCCCCAGTGGAGTTGCCAAAAATTTTAGCACTCTGTAATTTGCCTAAGGCTACGGAGGCAATCACAGAGGTAACCTCAAACCACTTGGAGTCTTGGATCTAGCCCTCCAAGACTCAGAGAGGGATCTCTCTTTTAGATTTAAATTGGTTTGTGAGGGATGGATTTTAGGCTAGCTATGAAAGTAATGAAAATATGGATTTTTGATTTTTTAAATGGTTAGTTTGGGACAGCAAGGAGGGCCATTGGGCAAATTTGGTCTGCGCTTAAAAATGTGATTCACATCTCAGATATGGACAAATATTTTACACAGGGAAAGGTAGCATAAATATTGGATCGATTTAAGTTTTGATGGTGTCGATTTGAGGAAGAACTAGAGGAGGAAAAAGCCAGGCAAAGGAGCAGCTAAGAATTCCTAAACTAGCTTTTTAGAGGAGAAACATAAAGATTATCAAAAGCTCAGAGGCAGAGTATCTGCTGATAAATTCTGCTTCTATTACTTTCCTTCTGATAATAAAAACTGAAAACAAATGGAAAGATAACAGGAAAAAATCAACAAAGATAAGAAACACCACCAACATCTCCACACATGAATCCTGTGAACAACATGTTCATTTCTTATTGATCATCTAAAAACTACAGAGAAGAAAAAAGGTTTTCTGGTCATACATAACCCACAGTCCAGCAATGAAACTCACAGGTCGAACAAGCTCACATAGGTCAACCCTCTCCTATTCTGCCCAGTCGAACCTCACAGGTTGAACCCTATGTTAGTCTTTTACAGGTGTATAAATAATAAAAAACCCCTCAGCCTTCCCAGGACTCGAGCTCTACCTCTCTTTTCTAAAAATAGATAATAGTTACAATGCTTTAATGCTTTTGACACCTGTAGGCTGTCTCCTATAACAAACCAGACAACAAATAAAATGGAAACTAAATTTGACATCTGTTACTTGGTTGTCTCGAATTTACTGAAGGTTGTTGATGTTGTGTTGGCAGTTGGAGAGACGGTGCTCTAACCATTTCCTGAAGTATAGGATATCTCTGCCACCTCTGTCTAACTGCTGCCTCGGATTCTGGAGATGATCTCTTTCTTGTTAGCTACTCAACTATAATTCGAATGCCATGAAGGAAAATGCCAGTTATATTCTGCTAATATCCATCCCCAAGAATCAACTCTCACTTTCCCAATTAATGCGTTGAAATGCCAAATTTGCGGATTCAGCTCCTGAAAAGTTGGGATGCTCTGCCTTGTGGCTTGGCGTTAGAACACTGGATGAATTTTCCACTTGGAGAATTTTTGAACATTTGTAAAATGATGGTAACTCTCACCATTTGACTGTTTATGCCAGCCAAATCTATTGCAATCACTTTGAAGATCCAAGCTATTGTTTTCAGAAGTGTACTGTGAAATCAATGGTGATGACAATGGCAGAGTCAGTGGTGCAGTAGATGACTCTCTCAGTGTTGTAGCAGGAGAGCTCATATCCTTCTTTGAATTGCTAGTTTTTGAAAGACTCTTAACCCTATCAACGTATCTTAGAGTGTTCAGAGTGTGTTCACAAGAGCCCGAGTTTGGAGAAATACAGGATATCATGACAGTGCGTGAATCAACAACAAATGAATCTCGTAGTACTTCTGTTAGCTTTCTCCCTCTAAATGGAATGTGAACCTGATCATTATCTAGAGCACGTATGCATTCCTTCAAAGCAAGCAAGCTCTTATTGGTCTCTGCTCCTTCCATTCTTGTTTGGCAGTCATTTTCTGTTGTATCAGCACCACGCTCACTTCCAGCGAGATCTATGAATGAGAGTTTCCTAACCAAACGAGCAGGCTTTGATTCACTGCCATCAACTAATCTTTGATGACGAGTTGAAGAATTGCATGAGAACATGATGACTCCTCATTTGCTCCTGTTGTGCCAGTGCTCCTAGAAGCATTTCCTTTTTCAATGAAATCCTTGATAGTTTCCACATTAAATACTCTGAATTCTTGCAGGCCCACAATACAGACTTTTTGTTTTCCATCTTCTCTCATGCAAAGCTTCCTCCTTTCACTAAGTAAATCATAAATCTTGCCACCATAAATTTCAAAGAAACTGAAGCACAATTGTTATCCTTGGTTTTTGTAAACTTGATCCATTAATCTCCGAATGTCCTGGGAGGCCTTTTACGAACAACAACTTTGATTTTGGCCCCTGCACCATCTTTCTTTCTATCACTAGGGACACCTCTTAGCATGCCACTGTCCAATTTCTTCACATCTGGTACATCCTTCGGACACCTGCGCAGTCGCCTTGGATCTATTTCAAACACCTGGCGTAGTGTTTAAAGGCCGTGTTTACATATTTTTGACTTTTTGTGGGCAATATCCCACATTCACATGGTAATTTGAAGTTTAGGTGATTATAAGAGCCAACCGTTATGTAGTCTTTCGATGAAGTGAGCCCAAGGCTTGGGCTTTGGGGTTTGGTGTCGGTGCTGGCTTGTGTGCTAGATGTTGGTGCATGAAATAGCGCTTACCCTTGGTGTCGAGCATTCAGAGGTTGTCCCTAGGCCACTATAACTTTTTGCTGAAAAATATTTGGAAAAATATTTAAATTTTGATAAACAAGCCAAACTTTGCATAAAGGCCGAGGGGCCAAATGCTAAAAAGGACCAAATTTTGGCAAACAAACCAAGTTTGCATTTTCCCACTAGAATTAAACTTTTATCATTTCAAACCAATCCACCATTTTTTGCTAAAATGTATCGGAACTTGCTTTGAAGCTCACGCACAAGCACTCATCTTATGCTTGGTCAGTATCAGGCGTTTTCCACCGCCTTCGCCATGCGTCATGAGCGAACACATATATCTGAAAAAGATAAATATTATTCAAAACACTGATTCCCTATTATATAGGGTTCTAACAGCAGCCACCAAAGATGGGTTCGGAACACTGTGCGAAGTAGTTGCGGTCGAGGCCATGATGGCTCGGGCCAACGATGGTAGGTTAGGAGATGACTCTCATGTGGTGACAACCATGGTGGGAATTGAAGAATTCCTAGAAGAAGTAACAACATTTGTTTCCATTGCTGTGTGCGACACTGTTTGGCGCTTGTGAAATTGAATTGGTACAATAAAAGGTGCCAAGAAATCAGTGGTTGGGGTTTCAACCAAGCCAAAAGTGGTTGCTTCAAGGTCCAAAATGGTCAATTCCTCTGGGGGTTGTTTGGGCACAATGTTTTGTAACCCGGTCTCTTCAAAAGACCCTTGTTGGTCTAGCTTCCGCCTTAAAGGTGGTGAGGGTGGCTCCAGTATAACTGATGGCAGGCCAAGAAGCCTTCGTGACCTACAGAGCTTGGGATCCTCCACTGTGAGAGAATATCCAAGACACTCTAAGGTAGTCTAAATGCTCAAAAGTAACACACACTAAGAAAAAAGTCCATAGAAGATAAGACAAGCAAACACTAAATAAATTGGAAGAACAATTACAACATCCAACACTAGAGAAACTTACCAGTGCAAGTGCAACTTGAAAACAGAAGTACCCTCCAGGTATACTCTGCAAAGCGTGGTCTGATGTCTGTCCTAGGTACCACGGTATACCCCCACAGTCACATGTGTATGTCCCTAACAAAGATTGACAACTAGGTTGCCAACACGTGAACAATCACCAGGCGGGTACAGTCGAAAGTCGGGTAAACCACAATGAGCAGGGTATCGAGCCTGAAACCTGTCAAGGGTATCGAGAGAAAATGGTCTAGAAGACAACTGAGGACCTCGAACGGATTCGAGACCCACAAAGCCCCGTGGCAAATTCAAACGACGAAATCCCAAAACAAGCCCTCTATATGTGTTCTCCACTACGATTGTTCCGGCTTTGGAGGGGTTATCTCCGCTACCTTTCTACACGGGACCTCGTGTTTATCCCCTATGTTAGAGGGGGGTCCCGAATAAATTCCATGAAACTAGACTTAGACACTCCCTATCTCAGACTCCAATGTTTGATTTTAAATGGCCTTGAAGAGTTTCCTCTCCAACCTAATCCAAGGCCCTAGTCCTGAACTAATTTGTGAACCCTATAAACATAAAAGTCTAGTAGATTTTAAATTTAGTGTTACTTTTATGGATTTGTCTTACATCAAGGGGTATGAGGGTGAAAATGATGATGTGTAAAAGACGAAAGAAAAAAATGAATAAAAAAGATGGAAACAAAACTTTTACTGAATGCAAAATTTCGACAACTTTTCAAAAAATATTTTTAATTTTTCTAAGATTTTGGAGAGCAAACTCAAAGGAATTTCACTCGACTACGAGCTACTTATGATCTAAGTGAAATGAAAAAACTTATGAAATAAAGACTTTTCCCTAGCTAATGATGTAGAAACACACTCTTCAACCAAAGAAGAAAATGAAAAGAGAGTTATTTATTTATTTATTTAAATGCTAGTAAAGCAAGAAAGGGAAAATACCGACAAGCAAAAAAGCAAGAAACAATTCTGGCCTAAATCACAGATCGCAAAGAAACAGATTAACAAATCACACAATAACAATTGTAAAAAAAATGACTCTCACACTTGTCTAAAAACCTTAAATTTTTATTTTTATTTTTCTAACAACGTTTTAAATGAGAAAAAGCAAGCTAAGGGTAAAATTAATCCTAAGCTACTGACTATTCAAACAGAGATTCAAACACTTGAGAGGAATACTTATTATCAAAGGAGAGGATGATTGCCTCACCCTTAACAAAAAGTAGCATGCACAAGCATGCAACTGTTACTCAAACAACACATGTGTGAACGCGTGCTGAACAGAGACAGAGGGCATGTACACGTGGTTTGACCTTGTACAGGACGCATGTATATATAAACTCTAAGAAAAATGAAAACAGAATGACCAAACCAGGAAGAGACCATTGATATTGATAACCAGGATCCCTTGAAGGCTTGGATACTCTTTCTAACTGAAAAAAAAATAATGCAAGGAAAAAATAATAAGGCAAAAACAATTTGAGATAGGACTGTTAGCAAACAAGACTCAGACAAAATTCTAGAAAACCCCTTGAGAATGTGTGATTCTGATAGGGAAGAGGATGACTGCCTCTGAGGTTCTTTGAACTCTACACACTACTGCTACCTCTACATCTAGCGTTCACACACGGGTTGTAGGAGGATAGGGCACGGGTACATGCGTGCAGACCTTATGCAGGCCATGTGTACCTATGTGGGTCCCAAAAAACATAGTCAAGCAAAAGTCAGGGAAAGCTGGTATGGAAAACCAGACTCCCTGCTAGCTCAGACTTTACAGAAATGAAAAGAAAAGTCAGGCAAGAAAAACTAGTCTTTAAACTACCCAAAAACTAAATAAAAATCCAGGAACCCTAGAGAGTCTCCCTAGTATGGTCACCAATTCTGTTGTTGGGGAAAAACACCCTACTGACTAGCAAATAGAGTTCAGACTTTGCATGCAGATATGACCAAATAGAAATTACTTTCTACCTTCATCCCTAGATTTAAATCCCCTTTTCTTAGTAAATGCATGGAAACATCAACCTACCTCGTTACCGGTGTTTGATGTCGATCCTCCATTGTGCTTGATTACTTGTTCGCAATACTCCTTCCAAAGCTGACCTACATTCAAGACGAGCAACAACTATGCATGCATACTACTTATATACTAACGGGTTATAAATCAATCATAAACTAATCAAACCATCAAAAGTTCATGAATTGGGACGGGAAAATTATTCTCTTTTATTACTTAAAATGAGTCAACTTACAAAAGTTGAGACTGGCCACCACTCCTTGAACTTGATCATGGGCTCCTCTTCTTCTGTCCTTCAACTACTTTGCTTTGAATCTCCTTTGGCATTAGGAAAGGCTAAAGGGTTGGGACAATGGAATACGTAAATGGTCAGAGTTTCCTTGCTATAGTTTTCCTCCTTCCAAATGGTACCCCTACCCCTTCTTTTATAGGCTAGAAGGAGCTAGGTATTTGGATGAACCCTTGGCCATGCATGGCCGAGAGTTTCAGTTAACTCACCCATAGATTTTTGTTCCATCGACAACTTTCCTTTTTTCATGCTTTTGTCTATCCATGCAGTCTGTTTTGGGTCAACCAGCGTGTACATGCATGCAATAATGGATTAGGGCGCGTGGGCCTTTATTCAAAATTATTTTCAAAGAGTTGTTCAGTAGTGTTTTGGAAAATAAGGGCTATGAGTTGGCCTGATGCCAGGTAAGAATGTGTGGTGCAATTTAGGGTTATAACAAAGGGGATGGTTACATGCATCTTGGATAGTTCCCCTTCAAAGTCAAAGTTCAAATTATCCCTTCCAGTTTTGGACATCTTAGGAAGAAGTACATCCAAAGGTGGGGGTTTTTTTTGGTCAACAGGAGGTTGGTTCAACTTCTTTCTTCTATACACCTAGAATTCTTGTTTTGTCAATTTTTCCTTTGTTTCCTGGTCTATGTTGTTTATTATCTCCATTCTAGCCAACCTCACTGCTTCTTTCATGCCCTCCTGATGTTCTTCAATGGTGATATTTATTTGAGGGCCTCTCATGATGTGTCCTATATTGTTCACCTGCTGATGGCCATCATTGTTGTAAGGACATTCATTCTCCCAATGTGCTTCACTGCATTCCAACCACCAAGGGTTTTCATCCACAACATTTGTAGGGGCTAAGGTGTTTGGACTTCCTGATCATTCTTTGGTTTATAGAATTGGTTCCCCTTTTGAAATTGACCCTTGTACGAGATCCTAGGTGCTTGTCTCTGGGATCTCTCCAAGTTGACGATTCTACTCATCATTAGCTCTTGATTTTTTATGATTCCATCCACAGAGGGTTGTAATTTTTCCATACTGGTGCAAAGGTCTGAAGTAGGTTCGGTATTATGGACTATCTTTGGTTTGATGTCCATTTTCCCCCTTGGATTTGTGAAAGGATCAATCTTAGATGAATGGAGTTTGCCTTCAATTTTAGTAGCCAACTATTGAGCTTCTTGGATTGATTGGGGGTTTTTTTCCCTAAGAGGATACCCTAGTTGGCCATTGAAAGACTTGGTATAAATATGAACAAGATAATCACCATTTGGATGATGGCTTGCAGGGATCTTTTGCAACAAAGTTTCAAACCTAGTATGGAATTCCCAAATAGATTCATTCTCATGCTTCCAAAGGGAGTTCAACCTAATAAGAAGCATGTTGGGGTCTTCTTTGATACTCCATCTTTTGAGGAAAGCTTCTTCTAGTTTGTCCATGGTTTTAATACCACCATAGAGAAGGCTTAGGTACCAACACTTTGAAGCATCAAGGAGTGTAGAGGATAAAAAATTCATTACTAAGTCTTCAACATCATCACTAATGGGATGAAGCTGAAAAAATTCCCAAAAATTGCTCATGTGCTCTTCGACACTGATCGCATATGTACCGAAGAACTTAGGCAACCACTTTTCATACTTGGGTGGCATTTTCCTAGGGTAGCCTGGTATGGATGACATGTCTAGTGGTTTGAAAAGAGTATATGACCATTGTCTTTGGTTTTTAATAGGGTTCATTGTATTGGTCTGAGTTCCTGAATAAGACATGGTTTTCAAAGGAAGAATCCCTCCAAAGAGAGATTTTACAACAGGAGAGTTTTGGGGAGGCTTTCTTCTCAAGGATATAGGAGGATTATTGCAGCTCCTTGTATTTTGTGGAGTCTCCAGATATTTGTCTTGAAACTATCAAAGGTCAAGGGAAAACACCCAAGGTAGAGTCACCAGGTAAGCTTGTAAGATAAAGGCTCTAGAGGCAAGGCTTACTGAAAGTTGTTGTCATTGAGGAAAGTTTGATTCAGTGTTTCTCGACAACGATGCCAAAATTTTATCACACAATTTGTATTTAGGATAAAAGGAAGATGTAAAGAGACAAACTGACATAACTAAACCAATCCCACCCAATGTCACCTTGATAGGAAGGTTCTTTCTGTTTAGGGAGGTAAGGCCCAGGGGAGACGTCCCCGGTGACCTGGGGTTTTGAGAAGGCAAAGGATTGTAATATAAAGGTAACTTCCCCCCTCACAAGTCACCACTGAGAAGATAGTTCGGCTAATAGCCAATAAAGAGAAGTACAACCAAGAGATAGAGATGCACTTGCCCGAGACAAAGAAACAAGAAATAGATATATGCAAGCTTACTCACTTGGTTAGTACTTCATAAAATCAACGACTATCTGATATATAAGCAATTGAACAATAAATATCGACGAAGTCAATGTTTATACAATAGCAATGATGAACAATGTCACTTCTTCAATAAATTCTAAGAAAACATGGCATCCAATGTAACAATCAATACTTCATTCAAGTAATGCCTTGAAATAACCATTCAATTGCTCACAAGTAGGAAGATTAGTTGTAGGATGATGTTAATAGCAAGAGATGATAACAACAATAAGTTAGTAGGGTTAGTCTAGGCTATGGTTACAATATTCAGGGTTTTGTTCAAATTATTAAGAGTTGTTTTTTATCACAAGTACTCACACGCTAGGCCTTAGATCAGTGCGTTCCTAGGGTTAATGGAGTCAAAAGGAGGACACATAGGTTGAAAGATCAAGGAATAAAGTAATACTAAGGATGGGAGGGTCAATCCTTAAAGTGTTGCTATGGTAAGGCCTCAAGGACAAAACCCTAGGGCAGAGAGGCTCACTTTGGTGTAGGGGAACTAGGCCTCCATGCTCTCTCCTTTTTCCTTAGGTCAATGGAAAAAATGACTAGCTTAGAAAGTGACATAAAACTAAGACCAGAGGTTTTGCAGGGAACATGTTTCTATGGCAAGGCTTTACCAAAAAACCCTAGGAAATCGGCTCATCAAGGTGTAGGGGAACTAGGCCTTGATGCGTCTTCTCCTTCTTAGCTCAGTAAGAAAAACTACTAGCTTGGAAGAGGAAGAAAAGAGTGTTGCTAAGGCAAGGCTCTATCTCTCTTCAATGAATGGCTCAAAACCTTGATGGGGACATGAGACAAGGACCTACAATGTGTGCTTGTCACCTAGGGTTTATTCAGCAAATAATAACAATATAAGCATGAAATAACAATACAACCAATTAATTAAGACTTGTTTTAGAAATTTACTTACATTTCACCAAGAAATGACATAGAAAACCCTAGTTGTAGCACCTTCCATCAAGAGAAATGCAAAAAATGCCAATAGAAATCCAAAAATGCCTTCCTTCAATAAGTGCGCCTCACCCTTTTAGCCAAGAAACTCAAGTATAGCACAAATTTAAGACCTCACTAATGAGTGAGTCAGAGATGATTAAAAAATGAGAGTAAAAACCCTTAATTTATACAGTACCATGACATAATTTCACTTTTAGGTCATAAAAAATCCGACAAGGCCAAAATACTA
The DNA here is from genome assembly GCA_010110895.2 of Picea sitchensis. Taxonomy (NCBI): domain Eukaryota; kingdom Viridiplantae; phylum Streptophyta; class Pinopsida; order Pinales; family Pinaceae; genus Picea; species Picea sitchensis. The sequence goes on from SNQJ01S0017441.1 coordinate 101,329, forward strand.
AAAATTATACTGTTTTACATTAAATGTTCAAAATTAAACCCTAATCAAGCTAAAGAGAGACGTCATGCCCCCTTTAGGGTGACATTAGCCCCTTTTAGGGAAAATGCAGCATCCTGGAGCTAAACGTTAGCCCTCCTTGGGATTCTCCAACCTACCACATGTGCCAACACTTCCAAATATGCCTCCCAAGATGTCCACAAGGGTGGATGATGTCATGATCATCATGGGTGATGTCCTGGGCCTTCCAGGGTCAACGTTCCAATGGAGGAGGCACAACCCCACTAGGTCAAGCTCTACCAGGGTGCCTCTGGTTGAACATCCTCCTCTTCTCCGGTGCAAAGCCTCTGACCATCTCTGTCTTATATTTTCCCCCCTACTGGGGTATCAAAATCCATATTGGTTGGATCATTATCCCCATGAAGGTCCAAACTGATCATCTCCCCATGTGTACCGATCCAACATGGTACCTGTCTATCAGGTATGATCCTGCACATCAATAGCTATGCCCTCCATGGGCTCATAAGTCACAGGGATCATAGCAATGTCAATCACATCTCATCATCAATATTATTAAACATGTGCATGAAATCCATATTACCCTAATTAAAAGCTCAAATACATTATACAAGCCTGCAATACCAGTTTGGAGAAAGTGACAGGGCGTCCTATTGGTCTAGTGTCCACTGGAAGAGGAAAGTTTTCGGAAGAGACCTCATCTGAGCCATGCAAGTGGGTGATGTGGATAAGGGATGTCTAGGCAAGTGGGTGCAATGAGAGCAAATGGTGAAAATATTTACCTATGGGTGCTTTTGTATAAGGCGAGATGCACCTATCCTGGATGTAATTTTTTCCAAGCCCATTCATGCCTTTTATTCTTTATTCTTTATTCTTTATTATTTTATTATTTATTTCTTTTTCTTCAAGAGGCTAATCAGGGGACGCTGCCCTGGCATGGTGCCTTGGCATGGTGATCAATGGTGATAATGTTACCCACGAGTACTCTCATATAAATGAGAAGGTTGGCTTGTGATGAGACCCCCTTTCCCTTGGCCATGCAACCAAGGGTCACTACCCTGGTGTGGTAACCAACTGGTGGTAATGTCATAATTCTAGGTACATATGGACCTAATAGGTTGGATCATGATGAGACCCCCTATCCTATGACTAGGTCTTGTTTTATTATTTTACGGGTTCGTCTTGTTTCTTGCTGAGAAGCCTTTTATTGATTTTTTGGGGATCCCTGGGTGAAGCATCTGAAGGTTTTATTCTAAGGATTTTATGTTTTTCCAGCTTGCTTTTACCTTCTGGGCCTTTATCCCCTTCTTCCCATGAGGTAAGGTGAAATCCTCAAATCATAGGTCAACCCAGTGCCTAGACAAGTGTAATGGGATATATTAGTGGGAAGAAAGATGAAAAAATGGTGCTATGATGGGAGCGGGCGATGGATTTTCATAAATCCCCCAAGTGGAAAAACAAAACCTACAGACACAGGCTTACTAGGGCATCCTGTTGATCCCCCCATACATGGTCAAGTGGGAAAGTATAAGATCCAAGCATTTGTTAGAAACAAAATTAATTAAATGCACATATTCAAAGGTTTTGATGATAAAAGTGACACATACTATGATACCCAAACTCATTGCCTCATGGAGCAAGAACCATCTCTAAAACAAGACCAAGCTAATGGTGATGGATGTTGTTTCTGCTGGAAAGGTAGAGGCATTGAAAGGGAGAAAATATGGGCCATCTAGGGCCATGCTAAAATTTGATCCGGCTCTCGGTACTCCATGTCTAGGACTTGTGGGCCTTGAGACATGATCTCCTAGTTATCCCTAAAAGTGGCGATAACATCTGGCTCCAACTCGGGGACATGTGCTCACCGTAGAGCGCATGAGAACCTTGACATCTCTGGCATAATCTGCATACCTACTTGATCTCAATAGAAACTATTAGCAATTGGTTGGGGTGGTAATTCCACCCCAACATATATAGATATGTATAAGACTGAAATAAAGCAATCAATAGTGTGAACGTAAAAGAAAACTAACATGCAATGCAAATGGTATAATACATGAATGCAAAATGCCTACCTACTTACCACCTATGAAATCAGGTTCCCCCACCTTGGTGGGGTTTGAGGAGGTACCCATTGATAGGTAATGGGCGCATTCTTCCTTCCAAAGTGGACAAATAATAGGAGTTGTCGATTGATTCCCTTCCAACTTTGAAAGGTCTGAGCCATGATTGAGTGCTTCCTTTGAAATTGGTTGGCTCTCCCTTCTGGGTTTCCCACATCCACACTATATCTCCTTATTTATACTTTCTGATTTGGTATTTGTTTGTTCCTTGAAAAACCCTGGTGTATTGTGATGAGGGAGGAGGGAAGGACTCTGCTGTAAACACTTCCTGATGGGATGGACGAATCTGTACATCATCTTCTACCTTTTTTAGTATCTTTATAGTCCCAAATTCCTTGTCTGTGTATTTGTCTAGGAGTTGTTTGTATTCCTCTTTCTTCTACCATTGAATTTGATCAAAATCTTCCTTTGTTTCAAAATGCATATCATTTGGTGAATATTCATGAAGACTTTGTATGATTTCATCATGTTCTTTGTCATCTTTAATAGAATCGCTAAGCTCTTTCTCATGAGTTGTAGTGATAGGTACATTCGAGAGACGGTCAATGGTTCCATCTTTCAAGGGTATGTTCACATGAGTAAGGTCCATATCAAGAGTACCCCCTAGTTTTGAGGAAAACTTCCTAGACAATAGCATCCCCCATACATCTGGGATGTCCATGACCACCATGTCCATGTGGATGATCTTCTCGGGGTATTCTTTAAGGAAAAATTGGATGTTCTCAATCACCCTATGTGTGGGTATGGATTTAGATTCAAAACCACATACGTTTTTGTAAGGTCGTGTGACTTTCAAGCCTATTTGTTGCATGACCTTGAGGGACATCATGTTAGCCCTGGCTCCTGAGTTAGCATGCAATTGTTGAGGCTCTTGTTATTCATTATCAAGGTCATGAAGAAAGGAGTATGTTCATCATATTGGACTTTGAAGTGGTCAGCTTGAAACATGATAGGAAGGTCCATGGGTCTATCTGATCCTTGGAAAAAGTTGTCGAATCGTTCTTTGATAGATGGCACCTTGATGAATTCTTTCAAGGGGATGGTTACATGCATCTTGGATAGTGCCCCTTCAAAGTCAAATTTCAAATTAACCCTTTCAATTTTGGACGTATTGGGAAGAAGTACATCCAAAGGTGGGTGTTTTGTTTGGTCAACGGGAGGTTGGTTCAACTTCTTTCTTCTATACACTTGGAATTCTTGTTTCTTCAATTTTTCCTTTGTTTCCTAGTCTAGGTTGTTTATTATCGCCATTCTAGCCAACCTGGCTGCTTCTTTCATGCCCTCATGATGCTCTTCAACGGTGATATTTATTTGAGGGCCTCTCATGATGTGTCCTATATTGTTCACCTGTTGATGTCCATAATTGTTGTAAGGAAATTCATGCTCCTAATGTGCTTCACTGCATTCCAAGCACCAAGGGTTTTCATCCACAAAATTTGTAGGGGCTAAGGTATTTGGGACTTCCTGATCATTCTTTGTTCTATAAAATTGGTTACCCTTTTGAAATTGTCCCTTGCACGGGATCCTAGGTGCTTGGCTCTGGGATCTCTCCAAGTTGACGATTATACTCATCATTAGCTATTGATTTTTTATGATGCCATCCATGGAGGCTTGTAATTTTTCCATACTGGCGCAAAGGTATAAAGTAGGTTCAATATTGTGGAATATCTTTGGTTTTATGTCCATTTTTCCCCTTGGATTTGTGAAAGGCTCAATCTTAGATGAATGGAGGTTGACCTCAATTTTAGTAGCCAACTCTTGAGCTTCTCAGATTGATTGGGGGTTTTTGTCCCTGAGAAGATACCCTAGTTGGCCATTGAAAGACTTGGTATAAATATGAACAAGATAATCATTGTTTGGATGATGGCTTGCAGAGATATTTTGCAACAAAGTTTCAAACCTAGTATGGAATTCTCGAATAGATTCATTCTCATGCTTCCAAAGGGAGTTCAACCTGGTAAGAAGCATGATGGGGTCTTCTTTGATACTCCATCTTTTGAGGAAAGCTTTTTCTAGTTTGTCCATGGTTTTAATACCACCATCGGGAAGGCTTAGGAACCAACGCCTTGAAGCATCAAGGAGTGTAGCGGAGAACAAATTCATTACTAAGTATTCAACATCATCAATAATGGGATGAACTTGAAAAAATGCCCAAAAATTTCTCATGTGCTCTTCGACAATGATCGCATTAGTAATTGAGAACTTAGGCAACCACTTTTCATACTTGGGTGGCATTTTCCTAGGGTAGCCTAGTATGGCTAACATGTCTAGTGGTTTGAAAAGAGTAGATGACCATTTTCTTTTCTTTTTAGGTGGGTTCGTTGTATTGGTCTGAGTTCCTAAACTAGACATGGTTTTCAAAGGAGGACTCCCTCAAAATAGTGATTTTACAACATGCGAGTTTCAAGGAGGATTTCTTTTGAAGGATATAGGAGGATTATTGTATCTCCTTGTAGTTTGTGGAGTTGCCAGATAATTTGATTGAAACTATCAAAGGACAAGGGAAAACACCCAAGGTGGAGTCACCAGGTAAGCTTATAAGATAAAGGCTCTAGAGGCAAGGCTTACTGAAAGTTGTCATCTTTGAGGAAATTTTGACTTAGTGTTCCTTGACAACGGTGCCAAAATGTTATCGCACAGTTTTTATTTAGGATAAAATGCAGATGTAAAGAGACAAAATGGCGTAATTGAACCAATCCTACCTAATGTCACCTTGATAGGAAGGTTCTTTCTGTTTAGGGAGGTAAGGCCCAGGGGAGACATCCCCAATGACCTGGGGTTTTGAGAAGGCAAAGGATTGTAAGATAAAGGTAATTTCCCCCCTCACAAGTCACCACCGAGAAAATAATCTAGCTAATAGCAATAAAGAGAAGTACAACCAAGAGATAGAGATGCACCTACCCGAGACAAAGCAATAAGAAATAGATATATGCAAGCTTACTCGCTTGGTTAGTACTTCATAAAATCAACGCCTATCTGATATATAAGCAATTGAACAATAAATATTGAAGAAGTTAATGTTTATAAAATAACAATGATGCACAATCTCACTTCTTCAATAAATGATAAGAAAACGTGGCATTCAATGTAACAATCAATACTTCATTCAAGTAATTCCCTTAAATAACCATTCAATTTCTCACAAGTAGGATGATTAGTTGCACAATGATGTTAATGGAAAGAGATGACGACAACAATAAGTTATTAGGGTTAGTCTAGGCTAGGGTTAGAATAGTCAGGGTTTTTTTCAAATTATTAAGAGTTGTTTTTGATAACAAGTACTCACATGCTGGGCCTTAGATCAATGTGTTCCTAAGGTTAATGGAGTTAAAAGGTGGACACAGAGGTTGAAGGATCAAGGAATATAGTAAGACTAAGGAAGGGAGAGTCAAGCCTTGAAGTGTTGCTATGACAAGGCCTCAAGGAAAAAACCCTAGGGGAGAGAGGCTCACTTTGGTGTAGGGGAACTATGCCTCAATGCTCTCTCCTCCTTCCTTAGGTCAATGGAAAAAAATGCTAGATTACAAGGTGGCATAAAAATAAGACAAGAGGTTTTGCAGGGAACATGTTGCTATGGCAAGGCTTTACTAGAAAACCCTAGGAAATCAGCTAATCAAGGTGTAGGGGAACTAGGCCTTGATGCATCTTCTCCTTCTTAGCTCAATAAGAAAAATGACTGGCTTGGAAGAGGAAGAAAAGAGTGTTTCTAAGGCAAGGCTCTATCTCTCTTCAATAAATGGCTCAAAACCTTGATGGGGACATGAGACAAGGACCTACAATGTGTGCTTTTCACCTAGGGTTTATTCAACAAATCATAACAATATATGAAAGAAATAACAATACAACCATTTAATTAAGAATTTTTGCAGAAATTTACTTACATTTCACCAAGAAATAACATAGAAAACCTTAGTTGTAACACCTTCTATTAAGAGAAATGCCAAAAATGCCTTCCTTCAACAAGTGCACCTCACAATTTCAGCCAAGAACCTCAAGTATAGAGCAAATTTCAGATTTCACTAATGAGTGTCAAAGATGATGAGAAAATGAGAGTACAAACCCTCAATTTATGTAGTACCATGACCTAATTTCACTTTTAGGTCATAAAAAGGCCGATAAGGCCAAAATAAAAAAAATTATATTGTTTTACATTAAATGTTCAAAATTAACCCTAATAAAGCTAAAGAGAGATGACATGCCCCTTTTAGGGTGACGTTATCCCCTTCTAAGGAAAATGCAACATCCTGGAGCTAAACGTTATCTCTCCTTGGGCTTCTCCAACCTGCCACACGTGCCAACACTTCCAAATCTGCCTCCCAAGACGTCCACAAGGGTGGATGATGTCATGATCATCATGTGTGACGTCCTGGGCCTTCCAGGGTCAATGTTCCAATGGAGGTACAACCCCCCTGGGTCAAGCTCTGCCAGGGTGCCTCTGGTGGAACGTCTTCCTCTTCTCTAGTTCAAAGCCTCTGACCATCTATGTCTTGTCTCTGCCCTCCTGATGGGGTCTCAACATACATCTGGTGGGCTCTTCATCCCCATGGAGGTCTGAATTGATCATCTCCCCATGTTTATCGGTCCAACATGGTACCTCTCCGTCGGGCATGATCCTACACATAAATAGCTATGCCCTCCATGGGCTCATAAGTCACAGGGATCTTAGCAATGCCAATCATATCTCATCATCAATATTATTAAACATGTGCATAAAACCCCTATTACCCTAATTAAAATCTCAAGGAAATTATACAAGCCTGCAATACCAGTTTGGGGAAAGTGACAAGGTGTCCTATTGGGATAGTGTCCACTGGAAGAGGAAAGTTTTTGGAAGATACCTCATCTGATCCATGCAAGTGGGTGATGTGGATAAGGGATGTCCAGGAAAGTGGGTGTAATGAGAGCAGAGGGTGAAAATATTTACCTGTGGGTGCCATTGTAGAGGGCGATTTGCACCTGTCCTGGATGTAATTTTTTCCAAGCCCATTCATTCCTTTTATTCTTTGTTCTTTATTCTTTTATTCTTTATTGATTTTTCTTCAAGAGTCTAATAAAGGACACTCCCCTGGCGTGGTGACCAATGGTGATAGTGTTACCCACAAGTATTCTCACAGAAATGAGAAGGCTGGCTCGTGATGAGACCCCTTTTCCCTTGGCCATGCAACCAAGGTTCACTACCTTGGTGTGGTAACCAACTGGTGGTAATTTCATACTTCTAGGTACCCATGGACCTAATAGGCTGGCTCATGATGAGACCCCCTATCCTCTAACTAGGTCTTGTTTTATTATTTTATGGGTCCCTCTTGTTTGTTACTGAGAAGCCTTTTATTTCTTTTTTGGGGATCCCTGGTTGAAGCATCTCAAGGTTTTATTCTAAGGCTTTTATATTTTGCCAGCTTTCTTTTACCTTCTGGGCCTTTAGCCCCTTCTTCCCAGGAGGTAAGGTGAAATGCTCAAATCATAGGTCAACCAAGTACCTGAACAAGTGTAATGGGATAGATCCATCAGAATCAAGATGAAAAGTGGTGTTATGAAGGGAGCAGGCGATGGATTTTCAGAAATCCCTCCAGTGGAAAACCAAAACCTATGCACACAGGATTACTAGGGAATCCTATCGATCCCCCCAGACATGTTCAAGTGGGAAAGTATTAGATCCAAGAATTTGTTAGAAACAAAAGGAATTAAATGCACATATTCAAAGGTTTTGATGATCAAAGTGACACATACCATGATACTCGGACTCATTACCTCATGGAGCAAGAACTATCTCTGACACAAGACCAAGCCGATGGTGATGGATGTTGTTGTTGTTGGCAAGGTAGAGGCACTGAAAGGGAGAAAAGATGGGCCTCCAGGGCCATGATAAAAGTTGATATGGCTCTCGGTACTCCATGTCTAGGACTTGTGGGCATCGAGACATGATCTCGTAGTTATCCGTAAAAGTGGGGATAACAAGTCTCGCTTTTGGATATGTTATATAATGATATTTCAGATTTGCTTTCTTTAAATTGTCTAATTTAATCTATTTATATTCACATTCAAATACCTTTTTATATTTTCTTTAAATTGAAACACTTAATTATAAAAATAACATCTGACCCAAGTACTTATTGCTTGAGGTATGATTGAGATTTTTGACTAGGCTATAAACACAGGGTAATAATCCTGCCTATCTCACCCTAGCCTTGTGAGATTCAAAAATGTTGGTATAAGGACTTCCCATTCCTTTTCATCAACAAAAGGAATTCAGGATATATGTAGGAGAATATGAATGGGTTGTGTGTTAGTGAGCTGTGAGAGGACTGTGAGAGAGACCCTTCTCTAGTGGATTCCTAGCCCCAACTCGGGGGTGAGTTGCTCTTGAGGTATAGAACAAAAATTCTATGTTTGGGTGGAACATTCATCCCAAGCAACTAGTTGCATAAATGTTTTATAAAGCTAAGTGTTTATTTATTTCCTGAGTTATTTCATGAGTTTAATTGTCGTTCTTAACTCTGTAAATGTGAATGGTTTATTCTTTCTATGAATGAGTTATTATTGTATTCCTATTCATTTATAATGTTGTAGGTGCATTTCATTATGGGTATCAAAATATGGTTTAAAATGTGTTTAAAACATAGCTGGAAAGCTATGACAAATGAGCTAGCGAGAAAAAATTAGTTTTTGTGTGCATTCCATAAGTAATGTTATTGGTTGGGCTAGGGGACATTATATTATGGTAGTAGAGCAATAGGTTGCAACACTAGCCTGTAAGAGATTGATACATGACCACAAAATCTGTTGGACCAGATCTATTTTTATTTTGGGGAAAAAATATTTTTTTCATGGGATAGCATTGGAGGATAATTTTTGTTATTTAATGTTGTCATAACTTCCATGGAAATTGTGTTCAAGTAATTATCCATGGCCTTGGATTTCTAGAGATAAATCATTTATTCAATTCAGAAATTAGAATTATAAGTTATGACTTCCAGGAACTAGCGCATAGGAGCTATCAATATCACCTCACAGGGATCCCTGAACATCGATTTGTGATCCATGTTATTTATCCCACATGCACGGGAAGGGGTTCTTGAGAATTGTTTATAATTAACAATAGAACCTTTGTGATTTGTGCATGAAGCATAGAGAGCCACAAAATCTTATAGAGGGCACACATAATGTAACTTTTTCCTGTTGGAACCCCTGCATGAGAAAAGTGTGTTCACCTAATCAGAGTTGGAAGGGAGATGAATAACAAGTTATGCACATTGCTCGGTGGATTGGCATTGGATCACAAGGTATTTGGAATGGAGGTTGCACATAGTAGTGTAGTGGCATGGTGTCCGGTGTCAGATCATATTTATTTGGTTGTAGGTGTGTGAAAATGGCTCGGTAGCCCGATGTAGTGTGGTTTGTGAAGTTGTAGTATGGAACTGAAGGCTCGGTGCCCCGGGTGGCTCGATGGATCAGATTGAGTCAGAGTTGGTTCATGATGAATCCAGATAGGCTGGTGTGTCAGTGGTCTGATATGCTCGGTGGTCCATTGGATCAAACTGGGATCGAAAGGAAGTTCTACGAGGTGAATGAAAGTTTCCCAGTGGTTAGTGGCTTGGTGGGATGATGGATCAGACCAAGGTGGAACATAATTTTAGCAAGAGGAAAGGAAGGTATCTTGGTGGGTCGGTAGGTCAGTGGCCCGATGGCCAGGTGTGAAGATGGTCGCAAGTTGTAGTGTGGGAGGTAGATTAGTGGGATGGTAGGTTGGTTACCAAGAACAAAAATCAATGCCATAACAACAGTAAAAGGTGAATTATAAGAAATTTTTAGTGTTTTTGAAGGTCAAAAACTTGCAAGACATTTTTGAGGATACACATGGTTTTTTATTCCAAAGTGAAAGATCACGAGGATACTTTTTCAGTGAGATTTTCTAAGCACAAAACATAGCTTGTAAGAATAATTTACAGCCTAAACAGTGAAGGGTAAAATTCAATACCAGATTTCTTTTAGAGGGCATAACTCCTAGCCCAGGAGTCAGTTTGGGGCCTCAGAGCAGTCTATGGAAAGCTCATAGATTGTATAAATTATCCATGGGCCCATATTTAAGTTTTGGGTACTTGAAAAATGTCTTGGGAGAGAAATAGGACACCTATAGCACGTGAGGTTGATAAAAGGGAAAATGGTCAAAACTTCTAAAGACCGTCACTTTCTGCTCGGAACTGAGAATTGGGAAAATGAACATTCGATGGAAAGGTATTGAGGACGAGAGTCCATATATCAACCTAGACAATTTATTCGAGCATTTATACATTATTTTCCAAAATTGTGTGTGTATATACTTTTGTCTAACCAAAATTTATTTGCATGCACATTTTTCTACAGAATTAGAGGTTGAGAAATGAAGTTTGTTTCCTATATGAGAACCACAACAATGCATGATTCCCAAGGGTCCTATAGTCATGAAGATGAATTTAGAGGTTTGCATGTCAGCATGGGAAATGTTGATATTGATTCTAATGGAAGTAGAGACATGAAGGAACCTATAACTATGAGGATCCTGTAGAGAGAAATGAAGAGTTATAGAGATGATAATGAAAATATTGTGAAGGCCGAGGAAGAAATACTTTAGATATTGAACATGTTGTAGAATCAAGCTAATAAGGACTCTGGAAAAAAACAAGAAGCTAGTGCTAGACAAGTGATGACATCCAAATCCCATAGCATAAGGGATGGACATGAGAATGACATGCAGACAAGGAGCAGGAGCATGTGCCATCATTCCCCAGGGAAATCCACTAGGAGATCTCATGAAAGTTTAGGGCCAGGGAGCAACCCAAGTGTGTCTCCTATCAAGAGACATAGGAGAAGGCCCGAGGGAGGCTTCTTGCAATGTGAACTCAGGAAAATCAATCAACCTACTTTCAATGGTGAGCATAGGAAGGGATAAGAGGTTGAGGCCTAGATGTTGGAAATGAAGAAATATTTCCAACTGCATGATTACCCCTCAAGGGTAGAAACAAGAATTGAAACCTACCACTTGTAAGGTAAGGCAACCATTTGGTGGGATAAACTTAATAAATCCAAGAATATTTATGAGAAGAGGGTCTCATGGAGGTAGTTCAAAGGATATTTTCAAGAGAAATATTTTTCTAAGAATTACTATGCAAAGAAGATGAAAGAGTTATTTGAACTAAAGTTGGGAAGCATGAAAATGGATGAATATGAGAAGAGGTTTTTTGAATTGTTGAAGTATGTGGAGTTAATAAAATATGAGAAATTCAAAGTATAACGGTTTCTTACTGGGTTACCCTCCTTCTGTAGTGACAAGATACAATATGATAACCCAAAGACTTTGGAGGAGACCATAAAGAGAGAAAAACATCTCTATGAGCAGAGAAGAGGGAGGCCAGTCTTCCAAAAGACTTGGAGTGACAAGATGAAGGGAAAGAAAGAGAAAACAAAGAAAGGTTTTAAGTCACCCTTTTTCAAAGGAAACTACCAAGAAAATAAACAAGGGTAATCAACCCAAAATGAACCCAAGAAAACAGATTCATTTGGGAATGGCCAAGACAAGAATCTATACAATATTGGGGATGTAAGGGAAATCACTTGTATAGGGACTTCACTCACAAAGGATAAATAATGAGGATTCTCCACAACATTAAGGAGGATGAAGTAGTGGAATATATGGGAGGAAACATGCCAAACATTAATGCAGCCTTGGACAAAAATCAAGAAAAATATTAGTTCCCCATGATTGAAGTGGAAGGTGGAAAATGAAGGGGATTTCTAGGTGGAACCAATATGCATCCTGGACTAGAAAGTCAAAGTGATTTGGAAAACAGCCATAGGGATGGTAAAGTTTCAATGGACCTACTATGGTCATGGAGATACCAGTTTATAATCCCCATATTAATTAATTCATAATGTACATATGAAAGTGGCTGTGGCCAAGCCATGTAATATGCAAAATGTGTTTTTCTAATTTTTAATAAATATAATGTGATACCAGTTGTTGTTGGNNNGGGGGGGGCGGGGCGGGGTGAATCAGTAATGAGAAATTATACCAATTATTAATCCTTTAAACCACAATGTATATTATTTTACTTATTCAAACATGTTCACTTGTCCATCATCAATATATTACTGTATCATAAGCATTAAAATTCATCAATGCATAATAAACAATAACAAACACATCCACATAATGCACGTTACACCAATATTTACATGGAAACCCAATGCAGGAGAAAACCACATAATTCATTTCTTATATGTCAAGAATTACATTCAAGGAAGCACCAAAATCCAATTCTCCAGCTACAACTGGAAGGGGGCTCTGACCCCCTAATTTCTCAGGCCACAACCTGAGGGAAGCTCCAATTCCCCAATTTTCTGGCTACAACTAGAAGGAGGTTGCAACCCCCTTTGTTCTCCAGCTACAATTGGAAGGTGTCTACAACCACCTATCCTTTCCCCGTCTAACCACTTTGAAATATAAATTCCAAATGTAGAAAATATGTTACTGTCACTGAATCAACCACTCTCACTATCAACCTGTACCAATCAACTTGCACCAATAATCTGAAAAATGCATCAAACATGTATCAACCTGTACCTCAACCTGTACCATCAACAAGTGTATCGACCATGCACCAAATATGTACCAAACATGCATCAAATACACATAAAATATGACTCATCAATATCTACCAATATCATCAACTATACACCTCATGTATGTGCCAACTCATCAACTACTTGTCTAAACCATGTACCCAACATGTACCTCAACCATATACCAAAGAAATACACCAATATAACCATCAAAAGTTATCTAACAATTAATCACTCTATCCATAAACCCAATACCATAAACCATTACATCAAACCATGCACCACAACCTCCTTGTTATACAACCTCTATCTGTAACAACCAAAATCCCTCATCAATTTCATCATCCAAATCTGATTTTTAAATCTATAATAGACTTGGTGTATATGATCACATACCTGCAAACCTTTCTTAACTTTAACAAAAAGAGGCTAGCATTTTCATCAAACTTTACTTTAGTCTCACATGAATAATTTTGGATTAGTCAACAACCCTAACTTGCAATAATCATAACTATGTACCTGTAATGAACAAATATTTGAAAATAGTACACAATGTTATTCAGTGTCTTTGCTACAATTCATCCAAGTTTCATTGCTTGGAACCTCCCAGAAAAGGAGTTATAGCAAAAATGGCATACCTTGTTGAATTATTTCTTACTCTAGAGAGCGAAGTTTTAGAGAATGCCCCGCATGGAATAGTTTCTATATGGATATGAAAATGGTAAAAAACATACCACATACTGTACTCTAACCAATACATTTGGTATTACTGAATTTGGATCTGTTATGAATAAGTTATGACGTTTTTACCCGAAACACCTGTTTTAGACTAGTTTCAAGACTAGCTACAAACCATAGTTTCCACGAAGTGTAACTCCCAAAATAAAATGAACCACAAGTCGAAATTTTTATCACCATTACTTGGATATGTTTTCGCAAGTCCCTCTATATTTTGTTGTCTGAATCATTGTATAAAAAACGTTATTGCGAAAATCGTGAGATGGCTTGTAAATAACATACCTTAGAAAGTATCATCAAAAGACTTTATCCTCCCTTGAATTTAGGCCTTCTTTACTTCACCTTACCTCTGAAATTCACCTTATATCTCCATTGGATACCCCAGTCACTTGTAGATATTCAATATGCTCAATGGATACTAATGACATACCCTTTCTCTCTTATTTATACTCTCCAAATAGCTTCCTCTAGAAGTATCCACTTAACCACTTTGTCCACTTAAACACTTTGTCCACTTACCAACTTTGTCCACTTAGCCACTTTTTCCACTTAACTACTTTGTCCACTTAGCCGCTTTGTCCACTTAGTAACATTGTCCACTTAACCAACTTTTTCCACTTACCCACTTTGTCCACTTAACCACTTTGTCCACAAATAGTAAACTCTCCAATTCTAGTTGCAACTAATTTATTTTTAATTGTTTTCCTGTTGAAACCACTTTAAGCCATGACTAACCACTTTGACTGGTCAACTTCTTCTAGGAGCTTCTAGAACAATTTGACTTCTTTGACTTTCTAGGATCTTCTAGATAACTCATGAGGGTTCTCCAACTTCACGTGGCCATAACTCTCTAACTGTGAGGAGTTATGTGGTGTTCTACATATCGCCAGAAATGGCATGACATGTACTATCCATATAGAATAGTATTACCTATAAATTCATTGATCTTCATGCCCTTATACCTCAAACAGATTTGGGTCCCTTACCGATTCCTTTGTGCTATCATAATTCACTACCAGACTTCTTCAAAGGGTTGATATCAATCTCGAAGGGTTGATATCAATCTACAATATCACTCTCCAGGGGTTGAAATAAATGAAAACCAACAATCCAAACCAACTTTCTATCAACCTAAGCCAAATGCCTGACAATATCCCCCTTTGGCATTGATGACAACACTTAGTCATGATAACATTCATGCTTATACTCCTCATCAATGTTTCTATCTCTCCCCCCTTTGAAATCAATGGAAAAGGGTATCTCCCTTTGGGGCTACTCCAGTTGATTGAAATTTCCTTGGGGCTTCTTCCCCTGTCTAAATTCCTTTTATCTTTCATTGTGTTTCTAAGCCTCTGATTACTCTCTCTCTCTTCCTTCATATGAATAATATCTCCCCCTTTGACAAAGGGTATCACTCTGATGAAACATTGAAGTCATATTGCTCATTCTTCCCTTGTGATAATCACTCCCCTTAGAAACATGCCTCTATTCTCTCTTTCCAAGCATATAACTATCTATCATGCATTTGATGAATATCTTCCCATGGAATCATACCTCTATTCTTACCTCTCTGTCTAAAAACTTATTTGAATGATATTTCTACTTATTATTTTGGTTTTGTTTCTCTCTCTTGACTTCTCTGCAAGATGTTGTGTAGAAAAAATATAAGTCTTCCTATACCTGCTTCCTTTTGGAGTTATTGTCCATTGGTGTTTCCTTGTGTAATAAACTGACATATATTAAAAGCATTCAAGAATAAGCATTCAAATATTCATGTGTAATTATCACCCATTATGATAATGTTCCTTTGTCTCTGAACCACTCTCTGAACCAATCTATGAATCCATGCTCTCATCCACTGTCATATATCTGTATAAACCTGCTAAGTGTTATTACAAATCCATCTCTCTCCATAATGTCCAAGACTCTACAACACAATTGTCCATAATGCTGACCCATCTATCATTGTACTATCATGAAGTCTCCACTACTACAACTGATTAATCTATCATAATGTACTTATGCTAACTGACTGCTATGGATCTGTCTACTCAAACTCTGCAAGATGCTCGAAGGATGGTTCTCTGGTCTATCTTGGCCATCACATAGACTCCCCATGTCTAATATTCATATTACCTAGGAGTCTCTAAGCCGGATGGCTCAAAAAAATTCCTTCTCTGATACAAATTCATCATCATCTTCATCGGTAGATTCATCATCTCTCTAAACTCTGACTTCCTTTTTTCTGTCTGTGGATTCATCTTTCACTACAATACCTGAAGGTACAATCTCTTGAACCTGCTCCTTATTTACCTGTCCTCCTTTTATTTCATTTATTTTCCAAACCTTTCTGTATTTGACATCTTCCTTTTTCTTTGTAGATTTGACTTCATCTCGTTTTATTTCCAATATTGTGATCTATGGGACCTGGTCTTTGTTCACATGTTATTCTTGTTTTCTTATCTATACTTTCTTATATTTGATATCAATGTTCTCTTTCATGGAAGTATCGATCATGCTTCTACAATCATGAGCTATGTGTCAATAGTTATCACATTTGTAACATTCAATGTTACGTGGGGCCACTTAAGAATTTATTGCTTGAACATTTATTTTATAATCCCTGCAATCTGCAACCTTATGTCCAAAGTTAGTACAATAAAACCAATGACCATAAAATAAATTTACATACCTGGGAGTAAATGATATTCTTTGTGGTGTAGTCCTTCTGAATTTTTGCCTTGACTGATCATGATCATTATTGAAGCTTCTTTGTGGTTTGAACATGGATGGTTTTCTTGAAGATGTATCTTTATTAGTTTTCTTAGATTCTGGTTGACCATGATTCCTTCCTTTGAGTACTTTTGCATAACTCTTTCT
>SNQJ01S0017441.1:121224-137368 GCA_010110895.2 Picea sitchensis
TTTCTTAGATTCTGGTTGACCATGATTCCTTCCTTTGAGTACTTCTGCATAACTCTTTCTCTTTTCTTCATTCTTCTTGTCTAGCAACCTAGAGTGCTTATCTCTTCTTGACCAAACTCTTCCTCAAGTTGGTTTAAGTCATCGTTTCTTTCCTTGAGATGATCTGTCAGTATCTTTTCTCTCTTTTCAGCTTCTTCCTTTTTTGTTGCTATGTTGGATTCTAAACATTACTTTTGATATTCTATAGTTCCTTCAATTCTTCTGGCCTCTTCTAGCTGAGCTCTTAAATTATTGATGACCTGCTGAGCTTCTTTGGAACCTTGAACACTTTCCTTTTGCTTCATCAATTATTTCTCGGGTGACTTGTTTCTTCTCTTTCTTTCTTTAGATATTCAATTGCACTGATCAATTGTTCTTTGTAATCAACTTCTGCTTCTTCATACTCTTCCTCTTATGAATCTATTTGACATGATGAGAATCTTTCTTCTTGTTCTGTACCTACATCTTCTTTGGGATTTTCTGAATCTTTGATGGGTGAAGAATAAACATTATGTAACTTATCCCAAATTTCTTTGGTTGATGAACATTTACCCACTTTGTCCTTTACTGAATCATATAGTCCTTCCAAAATGAAATCCATTGCAATTTTGTTATTTCGTTTAAGTTCCTTCTTTGATGTAGTCTTTTCCCTTTTTGAACTATCATATCCTATAATCATTGATTTCCAGATATCATACCCCCGTGCATTTAAAAATACTTTCGTCCTTCCACTCCATATCTCATACTTTAAACCATTTTGACCATTAAACAATGGCACTCCATTCTCAGAATAATCCATGACGTCCTTCTAGTGGTTAAACTATTTTCTGAAGGAACCTACTCTGATACCAATTGTTGGATTACTGAGACTGGGGGGGGTGAATCAATAATGAGAAATTATACCAATTATTGATCCTTTAAACCAAAATGTATATTCTTTTCATTATTCAAATATGTTCATTTTTCCATCATCAATATATTATTGTATCAAAAGGCCTTTTTCCATTTCCCCATGTAGACTTATCATCCCTGTTTGTAAATCCCAGAGCTAAAAATACATATTTTTCCACATGTACACACCTTGCCTACTATACAACATGCGTATACACAGGCTGCACCACTATAGCCCGTGCACATTGGGATTTGTGCCCAAAAAATGAAAATTAATGTCGGGTTTCCATGTCACGACATAATATCTATGATCCTTGGCCTTCCATATACTTGAAACATTCCGACTCAACCCTTCAGTTCCATTTGAAGGCTATAAATGGGCCAATTATGAGCTATGGAAAAGAGGAGAAAGAATTCAACTTTGAGAGCAAAGTTACTCTGGAGAAATTATTTACTTCATATTGAGTCTGCATCCCTTTGTCCTTTAAGTTTGAACACAGTGTTCAGCCCCCAAGCTCTTCCCTTATTTGATTGATAACTTCATTGTCTCTCTTCTATGATATTGCCTTTGGTGGAGGATTGCAGTGGTGGAAGCCCAACTGGAAGGAACTTAGTTTCTCGGTTCTGAACCATGCCGACACTAAAGTATGTAACATTTTCACTTTGGTTGATCATATATTAATAGAAATACTCTTTTCCTGTCCAATTGATATCTTGAAAATATTTGAATTATTATTCCATGGGTGTATTTGTCATGTTTATTAGTGGATTATGCTATTGAATGTGATAACATCATATAATATCACCATATTCTTTCTTTGCTTAGTTGTTGAGCACTAGTTGCAGGTATATTGCTTTGGGTCAAGTGCTCAACGGTGGACTTCATCGAACGTCTGGAAGAGGTAGGCATGTTATCCTATCTTTCTAGCATATTTGTTTACATAGAATAATTGATAATATAGTTGATTTATGCATTCATTTCCATTTGTTTTGGTTTACCCTAGCCATAGAGAGATTTTCCTTGTAACAGAATTGGCGACCATACTGAGGATTTAATCTTCTTTCTTAGGTTTTGGAGTAATTTTCTCCTTAGATTGCTCTCGTTCCTATTGCGTTTCTTGTCATATCATTGCTTGACAACCTCTGTTCACTCCGGGTCTGAGTTTTTCAACCTTCTCCCTTTCCTAGCCTTGTTTTAAGAACATATACGCGGTTTTTGGCTTGACAACCGCATATATACATAGGTTGTCCCTCTGCAAGCTACATATATATGCTTTGTTTCCTTGAATAGTCGTGTACATCATCCTTCTTTGCTTGTTTTCTGGGTCTGGTGGTTGTTGGGTGGGATTTGATGTTTGCTGAGTCTTGTTGGGTCTCTATAGTGCCTATTAAGTGCATGTGGGATGACAGGAAACATGTCTGGGGTTGAATTTGTGGGCAGAGTCTTTCTCATCACCTTTTAATTTTAATCATCCTTGTACATTGGGCTGGGTGTCTTGCTGCTTTGTATCCTAGTTGAGTTTTCCGTTCTATACACAATAGAGTTTTATATATCAAGTTGTTGTTCAGTCCATGCATTTTCATCTTTCTTATATTGAAAATACAAAAATATTAGGCATTTTGCATTGCTTGACATTTTTATCTTTTGAGTCTTTTTCATTAGCTTAGTGCATGNTTTGTCATGTTTATTAGTGGATTATGCTATTGAATGTGATAACATCATATAATATCACCATATTCTTTCTTTGCTTAGTTGTTGAGCACTAGTTGCAGGTATATTGCTTTGGGTCAAGTGCTCAACGGTGGACTTCATCGAACGTCTGGAAGAGGTAGGCATGTTATCCTATCTTTCTAGCATATTTGTTTACATAGAATAATTGATAATATAGTTGATTTATGCATTCATTTCCATTTGTTTTGGTTTACCCTAGCCATAGAGAGATTTTCCTTGTAACAGAATTGGCGACCATACTGAGGATTTAATCTTCTTTCTTAGGTTTTGGAGTAATTTTCTCCTTAGATTGCTCTCGTTCCTATTGCGTTTCTTGTCATATCATTGCTTGACAACCTCTGTTCACTCCGGGTCTGAGTTTTTCAACCTTCTCCCTTTCCTAGCCTTGTTTTAAGAACATATACGCGGTTTTTGGCTTGACAACCGCATATATACATAGGTTGTCCCTCTGCAAGCTACATATATATGCTTTGTTTCCTTGAATAGTCGTGTACATCATCCTTCTTTGCTTGTTTTCTGGGTCTGGTGGTTGTTGGGTGGGATTTGATGTTTGCTGAGTCTTGTTGGGTCTCTATAGTGCCTATTAAGTGCATGTGGGATGACAGGAAACATGTCTGGGGTTGAATTTGTGGGCAGAGTCTTTCTCATCACCTTTTAATTTTAATCATCCTTGTACATTGGGCTGGGTGTCTTGCTGCTTTGTATCCTAGTTGAGTTTTCCGTTCTATACACAATAGAGTTTTATATATCAAGTTGTTGTTCAGTCCATGCATTTTCATCTTTCTTATATTGAAAATACAAAAATATTAGGCATTTTGCATTGCTTGACATTTTTATCTTTTGAGTCTTTTTCATTAGCTTAGTGCATGCAAAGAAAGGTTTCATTTTTACTTTAGAATTGCAGAGTTGAAATTGAAAATTGCATTTGTTATTAGAAGCATATCATTCATTGAAAATTGAAGTTAGGAATTTGCATTATATTCATATTTACTTTTCTTTTCGAATCATAACATCATGAGTTTCATCACCATACCTTTTTGAGTAATCACCACCACTAAAATTAACACTATAATTTAAAATTGATTAGTCACGATTTTATTTTCTAGGGTGCACAAAATAGCTTAGGATTTAGTGCCTTGGAATAAGATTTTTGTGAGTAAACTTCTCCAAGGAAATTAAATCAACATATGTGTCTGACAAAGGGAGTGGAGAAATCCATTGTATAATTGGTAATATCAAGAGGCCCCACACACACCAAAGTTAATCACGAGGTCGTGTGAGGTTGGTTGAAGGGATACCCCCCCGATACCTTCTTAGTGTCAGAGATATTTTTGGGGATCTATTCATATCTGGGGATCTTGTTAGTGCCCTTACCTCTGTGAGAGGTGATGCTTTCATGGTTCTGGGCTTTGCTACCCTACCCATACAGTGGACTTGACTTATGACTGCTCACATGTGCATGAGTTATACAATGGTTTATTAGTTTCTTGAATTAAGAGTTATTCTACAGGTACCCTGGGTCAGATAAGGGTCAGACAATACACAACCTTTATGGAGTATTCCCTCTCCGGAGGGATCTAACCAACTGGTTGTTAATCCTGCGAGGGCCCTTATAACTGATTCTGTTACCTCCGATCTTTATTAGGGAGTCTCATGCCCCTCTTGGGAGAGACATACCTTCTTTAGAGAGGGAGTCCACTTTCAGCCACTTTCCCCGTTTGTGTGCATATCGATCGTTTGATTTTTTTTGGTGTGCACTTTGATTACTAGTTGGGCTTAAGAGTTTATACTGATTTTTCGTTATTATGGATAGCGGAGTCCCTTTGGCTCCCTCATTTACTACTACCCCCCCATGATGTTCACTCACTTCATGGGGGGAAATTCATCCTCTTTTTATAATGGTATGCAAAATTATGACACTCAATCCATGCTTGGGGTCTCTAATCATTTTACTGTTGATATGTCTTCACCTTTTCAATCCTCTCCCTAGCCCACTTATATGAATCTAAGCATTGGATCTGGGGGAACCATGGCCACACTTCCTACATCTTCATTTGATATGAGTCATGTCCCTCAACCAACCCTCACTATGGGAGGTTGGAACCTCCCCTCTTATGAATCCTGTCCTAGCTATGCTCTTTCAGGAGCCAATGCTCAAATGGGTGATTATTCTACTTATTACACCCCATCTGTGTATCCTTCGTCTACCATGCTTGTTCCTTCGAAAACATTTCCCATGAAAGGTCCTCATATATCCCTGGGTGTTTCATTCGGGGAGAATCAATTTTACGGTTCAAGCTACCCTCTTTACGGAACCCCTTCACAAGGGGGAAACATATATCCTCACTTGAATAGTCATTATCATACTTTTGTCTCTTCGCAGAATTCAGTGATGATGCCCATAAAAACCTCTTTGGATCTATTAAGTAGAGGATACTACCTTTCCAGACAGGGATAGGGGGTAAACCAGGACCCTTCCTAGCCTGCAATGTTTCAAAGCTAATCTTTCCCTAGACCTTGGTATAAAATGACACAACCCATCGCTAGTCCAGTCACTACCAGTCATATTGGAGCTCCATCACCAACCTTTGCTAGTCATGTTGGAGATGGGTTGACGACCTTTGCAAGTCGTGCTGATGACCCACACCCAACCACTGCTAGTCATGCTAGGGGCATCACTTTAGTCACGACAACTAGTCATATCAATGTCACATATCCAACCTATGTACATCATGTAGGATATGAATCTCTCACCTCTACCATTCACATTGAGAGCATGTCACCAGCCATTGGGAATGACGTTGGGGGAATCGAGAAGCCTAGATGCCTTATATGTAAGCCTAAATTCCTTTGCAAGACTTGCGAAAGATATCACCTTACTCATTTATGTCCAGCTATGACTGGGATACCAAAAGCATGGTTCTCACCCGAGGGCCCTTTAGGTTCTGAAGTGTCTATGGTTTCCTCGCACCCTATTTCTCTTTTGATTGACACGACAGTAATACCCCTGCAATCCTCTTCGGACCATACTCTCATTGTTGAGGGTGATGTGTTCCCTATCCATGTTATCCCACATCCTATTCAACCTAGAATTGAAGAAGTGGTTGTACCAGTGCAATCTATGGTCAATCCTACTCCCCTTGTGGATGGAAATGCATCCTTCAACCATGTCGTCAACATCCCTGATAATTATCCTTCTGAACACGAGAGAGTTTTTCTCTCCCTGAGTACTCTCCCTCCAAGTCCTGAGGAAGTTCCCTTCGATTGGGATGGCCTTGTGGGGTATCCAATGCCCCCACATATGTCTTTTCAAGTAATATACATCATCTGTTATATCACAAAGATGATAACCTTTGTTAGCACTTTATCCTCATCAAATTGGAGAGCTTTTGGATTTCCCAAGCTTATGTCGGCTATTCATAAGATGCTGTCATTCCACAAAAGTCCAGCATGGGAGCCTTGGCCTCCCCCATGACTTGCCCCCTAGAAAATTTCAAACGAGTCTGAGTTAAGCTATTTTCCGACTCGTCTAAAAAGAAAAAATATTTCCGAGTGATTTGTCCCTTTCACACTCGTTAAATTGGACTTGAAAGGCCGTGAGTCTTAGTTAAGCTCTTTTCCAACTCGTTTTCAAAAAACTAAAAGATTTCTGAGTGAACTTGTCTCTTTCACACTCGTAAATTGGATTTAAAAGGACATCTATTTGGCACAAGTTTATCCCTTTTTCACACAAAGTAGACTAAATGTCATAAAAAATGACATTTTTTTGCATTAAGTTGTGATTGCATATCATGCCCTTGCTTGCAGTATTGAGCCTATAGCCGGTTCTCACTTTGTGTTATAAACCGTTTGCCTCAACAGTTTTTCATCCTCAACCAAGAGGAGCCTCGTTTATATCCTTTTCAATTTGACACCCTATACCTAGGAGGGAACATTCCCTTGAGTGTTCATATCCCACATGCATCTTCTTGAAATAAGCATAGGTATGTTCCACTGCTGGAGTTGGTTTTTCTTACTTGCGACACTTGTTTCCTCCTCTGTATCATATCATTCATTTTTCTATGAAAAAAAAAAAAAGACAGGTGGGAAGGGAGTATTATCTTATATTGGCAGCAGTCGTGTTGCCTTTGAAAAAAGCACAAAGTTATTGAGTCCATTCATCATCATAATTTTGGGATTAGTATGGCCTTAATAAGATGAGATCGTTACAGAGTCTACTCTACCGATTGGTTACTCTTCCAGTCCCTATGGAGAATATCGTTGATGCCTCCTGTATCTCATGGTTTTATCATCGATTCTATGTTGCCGGAGTATTCCATATGTCTCATGCTCTTGTTCAAGGGAAGTCTATCAACATGTGTCGACCATTTCTCAGAACTCTTGACTTTGCATGTTGGCCATACCCTCAGTTTGTCTCAGAGTCACATGATACTACAAGTCCTATCATGCACCTTGGTCCTACTTTCATCATTGGTAGGTAACCTTGAACCCAACATTCGACATTTCATCATTGGTCATTCTTGTGTTCGATGGCAATACATCTATTTACACGTTGGGATTTGTGCAGTGTCTTGGATGCCATTAGCCTTATTGGTGTTTTCCTTGCCTTTTTCAGTAGTTTTCCTTATTGGCTACTATTCAGAAGGTCTTTTTCGTGTACCTCTTTCACTTGGCACACATGAAATATGCACAGGGTTGTTGGTTCGTGAACATGGTCTTCGTCCGATTTCCTCCAAATCACAAAGCTCCTACTTTGTCCCTCGTGCTGGATGATGAGAGATGATTTAATGCTCTCCTTTCAGTGGGTCTCCTTCCATCGAATTCAACTCATCTATTATGGAAATGAGACCTAGAGTCTTATGAGTACCTTGAGGCTTGCATTCATTAGTGGCAGTTTCTCTCGCCATCGACAATTGGGAATACATCAATGTCTCTTGATCGATGGATTCTTCATGTGTTCGAAACTGACTCCTTTATTCACACTTGTCTGAATGTACTTGGTGCCTTGATACCTACTTTCAGTATCGATAGGTTGTCTTGCGTTTGTTAATGGTATACGTCAACGAATGGTAATCAAATGATGTCTCATTGTGTTCGACCTCAACTCCTTTATTCGCATGATGTAGAATTGCACCCTTGGTGGATTGTGTAGAAGACTTGAAGACATCAGTATGTGGCCGCATCTTTCCTGAGATTTTGCTTCCTTTTCATTGAACCAATACCTATATGACTTCAGTGATCATGGGAGATCATATTGTACTCCATTTTATACAAATATCTTCAGATTGATTTTGAGACTAGTTCTACTGGGCCTTGTTCATGACTATGACATCTTTTGGCATGTAATTGAATTTGTATTTTCCTATTCATTGCCACATACAACTGTTTGGTATATTTTCACATGGATCTGTAGTGTAATTCAAATTGGCGGCCATGTATGCAAAGTCGCAGAATGTAATGAGAAACTAGTTCTTCCAGTTGGTTCTGGGTTGTTTATAATGTATTTCGACCATCATAGATACTCCTCTAACCTCACACATTATGGGGCATCTGTTATAACAAGATTTTCCTCACCCTATGAAATCTTGCACATAAGGCCTTTTTCCATTTCCCCATGTAGACTTATCATCCCTGTTTGTAAATCCTAGAGCTAAAAATACATATTTTTCCACATGTACGCACCTTGCCTACTATACATCATGCGTATACGCAGGCTGCACTACTACAACCCGCGTACATCGATATTTGTACCCAAAAATGAAAATTAATGTCGCGTTTCCATGTCACGAGATGATCTATGATCCTTGGCCTTCCATATACTGGAAACGTTCTGACTCAGCCCTTCAGTTCCATTTGAAGGCTATAAATGGGCCAACTATGAGCAATGGAAAAGAGGAGAAAGAATTCAACTTTGAGAGAAAATTTACTCTGGAGAAATTATTTACTTCATATTGATTCTTCATCGCTTTGTCCTTTAAGTATGAACACAATGTTCAGCCCCCAAGCTCTTCCCTTATTTGATTGATAACTTCATTGCCTCTCTTCTATGAGCTCGCCTTTGGTGGAGGATTGAAGTGGTGGAGGCCCAATTGGAAGGAACTTAGCTTCTCGGTTCTGAACCATGCCGACACAGAAGTCTATAACATTTTCACTTCTGTTGATCATATATTAATAGAAATACTCTTTTCTCGTCCAATTAATATCTTGCAAATATTTTAATTATTATTCCATGGGTGTATTTGTCATCTTTATTAATGGATTATGTTATTGAATGTGCTAACATCATATAATATCACCATATTCTTTCTTTGCTTGGTTGTTGAGGACTAGTTGCAGGTATATTTCTTTGGGTCAAGTGCTCAATGGTGGACTTCATCGAACATCTGGACGAGGTAGGCTTGTTATCCTGTCTTGCTAGCATAATTTTTTACATAGCATACTTGAGAATAGAGTTGATTTCTGCAGTCATTTCCGTTTGTTGTGGTTTACCCTATACATAGAGTAATTTTCCTTGTAACATTCATCAGTGCATAATAAACAATAACAAACACATCCACACAATTCACAGTACACCAATATTTACGTGAAAATCCAATGCAGGAGAAAACCACATAATGATTTTCTTATATGTCAAGAATTATGTTCAAGGAAGCACCAACTTCCAATTCTCCAACTACAACTGGAAGGATGTAACAACCCTGCTTAAATAGATGTATAGGGATTATTAATTATAATTAATTTGATAATTAATTGTCCTAATATGGTTTTAATTAAATATTGATTAGCATTAATAATATTAATTAAATATTTATTTATTAATTAATTGTTTATAACTTTTGATTAATTAATTAATTAATTGATTGATTACATATCACATTCAATGACATGGGTAATAAGTTAAAGGGGTTAATAATTTAATTTATTAAAAACTTACGTATACGGAGGGGATACGAAACATTAAATAAAAGGATAAGAAACTTTAAATAAAAGGATAAGAAACATTAAATAAAAGGATAAGATAATGAATGTAGGGATAAGGAAATTAATCAGGAGGAAAGGGTCTGTGAAGGAGGGATATGATGGGAGGAGTCTTACAGGAAAGGGGATCATCATTTTTGGGGGGAGGAAGCATTTTTGAGGGGGATGAGAGTTCTGGTTTCTTTTCTTAGATTTTTTGGTTTTGTGGTGGAGTTCTGCAGTCTTTGAGTATCATTGCAGGGGGCACCAGGTTGCTAGGGGTTTTGGGCACAGGGGCCAGGATTCCTTTCGGTTTCCTGGAGCTAGGGAGCCGGACAGGCTGCTCCTAGCTGGCTGGGAGGTTAGTCGGTTTGGGAAGAGTTGGTCAGTGCATCAGGCAACAGCAAGGAAACAACAAGGCAACAAGGAAGCAGGGAAGGGACAATCATATCAGCATAAATTAACATCAGAAGCAGGTAATTTTTTTATGAAATTGCTAAGTTATTTTTATGCTGTAGTTAAATGTTAAATGCTAAATTCTGCTGAAATTTTATATGCTTATTTGAAGCTAATGAATTATTTACGCACTCAAAAATTATATGTTAGAAATGTTATGCGTAATTGTAAGGATTTTACTAGGCTTGTTGATTTTTTGGCCACTACACATGGTGTCAGAGCTTCGTTCAAAATCTGGAGCCAAGGACCTACCCACCTACTCAAAATTAACCCAGAAATGAACCACTAAATAAAACTACTTAAGAAATTGGAATCTCGATTAGGAGAGAGTATAGAAACACAATATATCTGAGTATAGCAACAGAATATATCTAGCATTGTATTCCTGTTCCAGTCTCTTGTTTAGCTTGTTGTTTTTATTGTAGATCTACCTGCAAAAAAAAATAAAAATAAAAAAACACAATTTTCACCTATAAGAGAGACAGAGAAAAGAAATAAATATCAGTTTTTTTTTGTACTGAGATGTATGTAACTAGAAAAATAATAAATATAAATAAATAAAAAACATTCGTTTCAGATTTAAATGAATCAACTGAACCTCTATTGCCTTTCATCACATTACATACACAAGTGTTATACCAATTTACCCATAAATCTACAACATTCCACAATTAGCTATAATTATGCTAAATGTATAAAATGACACAATCCCTATTTATTTTTAAAATATATTATAACGTTAATTAATTAAAAATGTATACCTATTATCCCAGCTAATCCATTAGTACCTTCACACAGGAGTGGTAGGTATTAAGGCTCTTCTTTCTCTAGCTAATATATTAGGTGAAGAAAAAAAAACCTACGATCTGACACTGTAGGTCTATCCTCCATTATCTCTAATAAATCATTTGCTTGGTTGACAATGTCATTTAGATTGGATTTTGGAAGGACAACTTTCCCCCCATCCTCGCTTGCAAAAGTACCTCCACCTCCAGCAACACGACGAAGCAAGTCTAGTCGACTCTCCTTCCTGTGGGTTCGACAAAGCATTCCAACCACCTGCACCTCTACCTAAAGCACTCTAAAGCACTCTAATTTCAAACTAATGACATCAGTTATAGTATTGATTCATCATGTTTCATAGCATAGCATTCAATAATTAATTGGATCTCATCTCTGTATACCAAAAAAAAAAAAAATATTTAATAACAAATATATATATATATGTATATATATATATATATATATATATATATAAACGAACAAAAAAAAAGGTTTTACACATGTTAGCACAATGATCACCTCATAACCAAAGCGAATAAGCAGGGCTATGGTAGAACAAAGCGCATCCTGGGTCAGTCACAGACGTGAAGGATGTTGAAGCCGTCATCTAGGAAGCAGAGGAGGTCGGCCGCCTATTCTCTGCCCAAAATCTAGAAATAAACCAACACAATCACAATGTCAAGCACCAAGCCTGATTCCTTTCCACATGAATCATCAGTTTCGAACCCCCATCGTACTTGAACCCACAACTTGAATTGAGGAGGGAATTTAAAGTCGCAACTATTTACGTGTCCAATTGTTCACAAACAATAAAGGCCGCACACATTTTTTCAGGGCATTCCAAGAATCGAACTCGGGACCTCTCGCACCCAAGGCAAGAATCATACCACTATATCTTGCTTTCTTCCTTCCAAAAGATTGAAACATGTGCGAATTGATTACAGACAACGAAAGAATAATGCTAACTCTTGAAACCCTATGAAATATTGAGGAATTATCAAAGTAGCGAGAAAGGAAACATTTGCTAAGCCTTCAGAGCCAAGCAAATCGATGATCTTCCCGAGTTACAACATACATCAAACCGGTGCTATACCTAATCCAAAATCTGCATCCATAGTGCCAAGCATAGGCCACAACACCGTGCGGGTTATCACAAGCTAACGCCCCAAACACCCAAGCTGTCAAGAAGGAGGAGCATGACCTGTGCACAAGACAAGACAAGTCCATGTGCACCACATAGCCCGAACGCAGCGCCCAACCATGGCCGAGGAGCTGCACCTACATAAACACAAAACATTTTTTTTATTTTATCTAAAAAATAACAAACCAACTATTCTAAGTCCTCCTCCCCGAAGTGTGTGAATCCGCCCAACATAATTACTATCTTCCCCATTCAAATGTGATCACAAGAGAAGAGAAAATGGATAAAATACCCTAATGACCTCCTGCAAGGATACATTTTTTGTGTGTGTTGCAAGCTCGCTTGAGTTCCCAAGTGGGGTACTCGGATGCACTGCTCCAAGAAAAATAGACTTGAACTAGTTCATGCCTCTACTACATAGCCTAACAGGTAAAGTCCATATCCCATTACACATATAAATCCCAGCACTAACGCTAAGCCCATGAGGCCAGGCCTTGCCTCACTTAACTCATCAACACACATAATACAATCCAGCGCCAAACACCAGCTCACAAATCTTTCACCAAGCAACAATACAATCCATCACCTGACAATCGAGGAAGGAGACCAAGGAAGAATTGATTATGTACCAGTTCAGAGAGAGAACAACAAAAAAATGCAAAGGGAACGACCATGGCGACCGACCGCATAGCCAAAAGAAAATGACAGGAAATGTAGAGTTAGGGTTTAGAAAGGAAGGCGTTGGAGGAAGCAAGGTGGGCATGTGGAATCCATGCGTGCCCGCACTTGTTTTTAAATTATTTCGATTTTCTTAAATTTTAAGTTTCTTTTTATAAATTGTGCGCGTGTTCATTTAATTTATTATTATTATTTTAGTGTAAACATAATTAACTTTAAATTAATTTAAATATAATTTAGGTTAATTTAATTTAATTAAATTAATTTAAAGTTAATTAAGTGGTTACACTAAATTATAATTTAGGTTAATTTTGGGTAAATTAATTTAAAGTTAATTTATGATAATTTAGTATAAAGTAATTTTTTTTTTAAATAATTATGTAACTTTAAAATTATTAGTGTAACTAATTATCAAATTAAAATTTTAATTAAATTAATGGTGTAATTAGAGTAAAGTTAAAATACATTAAAAGTTTAATTAAAATTTTAGAGGGTCCATGGGTTTTGAACCCAAGACCACCCACCAAAAGATGCGCCTTAAGAAGAGCAATAACACCAACACGCCACACATATCCCTTTTACAAATAAATTCACATAAAAATAGTTTAATTATCAATAGTAGCAAAGTACTAGCCTAAAGAATAATCTCCGTTTATCCAAGCGTCAGGTTCACGAGACCTTACACACAATTCATCGAGCCAATCATTGAGCCCTTTCATTCCATTCCACCAGTCTTCAGTAGCAGAAGCAGTGGAAAATGCGCGTTACGCAGGGGAACACATGAACTTGAATGGAGGTATGAGGTCGACCTTTCCGCATCGTCCTGGATTCGTCAGGAAGGCCCCTGGGACATTTCCCAGGGGAGGGGGCTCAAGGCCACCTCCATATGGTGATAGATTTGCGCCAAGGATAGTAGCCGCAGGGATTTCAATGGCAGCGAGTGCAACATCTCGTTCATCGCCAACGACGCAGACAGGTCCACGACCATCTCAGGGAACAACTAATAGGGGCAGGGGTTCCAGGGGAAGGAACTCATTTAAGAGACAATCACATAACAGTGCATAGGTTCAATCTCGTGTTACTTGTTGGGGGTGCGGAGGACCCCATTACCAGCGTGACTGCCTAGAGTTACAATCAGGGTTCGTGCATAGAGAAGGAAGGCCCCGATGAGAAGAGCAAGTAGCAGCCACCTGATTTACGCAGCAACTAATAATCGCTAGGCCGAACATCAATCCACGGTGGTGGAGTCATCAGGTATGCTAAATCATATCAACGTTAAGATTTTATTTGATTCTGGTTCTACAGATAGTTTCATTTCACCATCTGCATAAGAAACGAGTGGGTTGGTAGCCTATAAGCATGATGTCTTTAAACAAGTCGAGATGGCTTCGGGGAAAAACAAGTGGTAGGACCTAGTGTTGATAATTGTATAGTAGACCTGGGAGTGTGTACTACCAGGTTGAAGTTATACATCACTTCTCTCGGGGCATATGACCTAATCATTGGAATGGATTGGTTAGCAGCTCACCGAGCTTTGGTAGATTGTTTTTCAAAGAGGGTGCTTTGTGTCGACGATGAGGGAAGGCCGGTAGAGATCCAGGGTGTATGGAGAAAAGTGTCATTACGCTTTATATCAACTATGAAGTTTAAGCGATGCTTGAGACAAGGGTGTCGATTATATGTAGTGGAAGCAGTGAACGAAAGGAAGGGACCCTCATTGGATCAGTACCCGGTACTGTCATAATTTAAGGATGTTTTTTCGAACGAGTTACCAGGGTTACTTCCTGAGAGGGAGCTTGATTTTACTATTGAGATAAAACCTGGTACATAACCAATCTCTAAGACTCCGTATTGGATGACAGCGTTGGAACTTTGTGAATTTCAAATGCAGTTGAAAGAGTTACTGGACTTGGGGCTAATAAGTTCCAGTGTTTCACCCTGGGGTGCATCAGTAATTTTTGTAAAGAAGAAGGATGGATCCTTACGACTGTGTATAGACTACAGGGACCTGAACCGTGCTACAGTGGAAAATAGGTACCCAATGCCGCAAATAGATGACCTCTTCGATCAAATTAAAGGAGCAGTGGTATTCTCAAATATCGATTTGCGATCAGGGTATCATCAGTTAAGGATTAAGGAAGGAAATATCCCAAAAAATTCCCTTCGAACTTAGTTTGGACATTACGAGTTTGTCGTAGTACCTTTCGGATTGACCAATGCGCCAGCAGTATTCATGAGCCTCATGAACGGGGTATTCCGGAAGTACTTAGACCATTTTGTACAAGTCTTTCTAGATGACATCATCATCTAATCCAAAAATGAAAGAGAACATGAGGAACACTTACGAGTAGTGTTGTCCTACCTTAGAGAGAACAAATTGTATGGGAAGTTGTCGAAGTGTTCCTCCTTTTAGAAAGAGATCCAATATTTAGGTCATATCATTTTCGATGAAGGAATCTCTGTAGACCTAGAAAAGGTAAAGGCTGTTATGGAGTGGCCAGTGCCGAAAAATTCCCATGAGGTGAGAAGCTTCATGGGGCTAGTAGGTTATTATTGGAGATTTGTGGAGGGATTATCCAAAATAGTGAAACCCATCACCACTTTGCAACGCAAGGGGGTAAGGTATGAATGGACAAAAGAATGTGATAGTGCATTCATCGAGCTTAGGAGGTTACTAACTAGTGCGCCAATTCTACGAGTGTCGGATATGGAAAAGGACTTCACAGTCTGCACGGATGCCTCGAAGCAAGGGTTGGGGGCCATGCTAATGTAGGATGGAGGAGTGATAGGTTATGCATCAAGGAAGTTGAAGAAACACAAAGAGTTATACGCGACTCATGATTTAGAGTTGGCAACTGTAATGCTAGCTCTTAAACTTTGGAGGCACTATCTTGTTGGGCGGAACTTTGAGCTTAAAACATACCATTAAAGTTTAAAACATCTCTTCACTCAAAGAGATCTGAATTCTAGGCAAAGGCGATGGAGTGAGTTTATGAGTGAGTATGATTTTGGTATTTCGTACATCAAGGGAAAGGAAAATGTGGTTGTAGATTCCTTGAGTAGGAGACTATGTATCTTCTCCTTGATACCCTTAAAAGTCAATCTGAGGGAACATGTGTTGACACAACTCCAAGGAGACAGTTGGTATTTAAAGGTTACTTCAAACCTTTAGAGCGGGAGGCAGTTAGATCTAAAGTATGAAGGATATAGTCTGGAAGAAGACGGACTGTTAAGATATCGAGGAAGGATGTACATCCCTAAGAATGGGGATATTTGAAGAATCATACTGAAGGAAGCCCATAGAGAACTTTATTGTGCACATCCGGGTGTGAAGAAGATGTATGTAGACATGAGGAAGATCTTCTTCTGGGTAGGCATGAAGCGCGATGTAGTCCATTTCGTCGCCAAGTGCCTAAAGTGTCAATAAGTGAAAGCTGATCACCATCACCCGGCAGGCCTCCTACAAC
>SNQJ01S0017441.1:137588-147844 GCA_010110895.2 Picea sitchensis
ATAGGACCATAAATCGACTAAGTGTCGAAGAAATCTCTTTGAGGAATTCAAAGTTCGAAGGAAGAACAAGTGCGAAGGATTTAGCAGGAGAAATCCTTCAAAACAAGAATTTTTTAAGGTTGGATAAGATAAAGGGTTAATATTCACCCATGAGGAGATGAATCCTTTAAGAATATCATATATTGGAGAATTTGCACACTATTTAGTCGCGAGGATCCTTCAAAATTCATAAATCGTAAGATTCGAAGTGAAGAGGAGTGAAAAATTATGAAATCTGAAGTCCGAAGTGAATCTGGACCGTCAAATCCAGAGGGAAGCGTGGCGAAAAATCGCAAACTTCGAATAAAAACACTTTGGAGAAGTTGAGAGTTGAGATTTACGAAGTTCGGAGTCCCGAAGTGACTAGGGCCTTATATTTGAGGAGGAAAAGTGTCAGTAGATCTTCCATTTCGAAAGATGGCCACTGCGGAGAAAGCAGGAGTTGAGAGTTGAAACTCTCGAAGCCCAAAAGGAGAAATCAATCACGAACATTGATTTGAAAGGGGTATGTGTCAACAGATCGCGGAGATCTAGAAGAGTGTGATACGGAGAAGGAAGGAAAGGAGGCATATCCTAACCATTGATCGAGAAGCTCCACCCAAGATCGCAAGGTCGATGGTTACGTAGGATTGTGGGGACAAAAAGTGCTCGGACTTTAAAATTTTGAGAGCGGGCTGCAATCGAAACCACGGTATTGAAAAAAGGACATGTGGCAATTGGTAGTGAATTGTGGGGAGGAAAGTGGTTTGATCCCAAACAAATCTTGACCTCACCCACAATTGTGTGTGGACGTAGCTCGAGGTCACATACAGGAAAGAGCTAATGGAGGAGGAGCTAGCGCTTAGACCTTGATAGTTCAGCAGCGCAAAGGGAGAGGTTGTGGGTGTCATAGAACCTGCACCAAAGGACTGAAAGGGTCCATGTTTAATTACAAGAGAGACCATTAAGGTTTTAGAGAGAGATTCAGCTCAGAGAATCAAACATCCTTGATTGAGAGGTCGAGCATCCCCAAGGATAGAAGGGGTGTTTGCATCAAGTGGTATCAGAGTCTGAAAAAGATCGAAGTTGTATTGTGTGTGTTAGAAACAGTTGAAATAATGCCTCCTAGGATACATGTAGATCCACCTATAGTAAATCGTGTTGTAGGAAGAGAAATGAGAGAGCTTCACACAAGGTTGGAAGCAATGGAAGCAATGAAAAGGATAAGACCTGTCGTTGGAGACGTCAGTGATGTAGAGAGATAATAAATAGAAGTTGAAGAAGCTACAGGGGAAGATGTGGTCGAAGAACATTGATTGAAATTTGTTTTGAAGTTGGGAGCTAGAGAAAAGATAGACGTCCCAATGTATGAAGGTAACTTGGATGCTGAAGATATATTGGACTGGATAAGGTCCATGGACAAGTATTTCGACTATGAAGATGTCAATGAAAGAAAGAAGGTGAGACATGTTGTCACCAGATTAAAGGGACACACAACACTATGGTGGGATGAATTACAGGAAGAGAGGTGGAGCAAAGGAAAACATAAGATAAACAATTGGGATAGAATGGTAGCCAAACTGAAGGCTAAATTCATACCTAAGGACTACCAGATAAATTTTTTCAAGAAGTTGTAGAACCTGAGACAAAGGAGTGTGACAGTGAAAGAGTACACAGAAGAATTTTATAGGCTAAATATTAGGACTGGACAAAGGGAGAAGGATAATGAAAAATTTTCCAGGTATATAAATGGCTCGAGGTATGAAATCCAGGATGAGATCAGTATGATGACCATGAGGACAGTGGAAGATTCTTATCAGATTGCATTGAAGGTAGAAGAAAATTGTCTAGGAACCAGAGTCAGCGAAGCAGAAGTAGAGGCTCAAATAGAGGTAAGGGAATTGTCTATGATAAGGCACCAAAAACCAAGGATGAGATTTAGAAATCATATGGTCACTTTGAAAGGGGAGGAAGTTCCCGAAGAAGATCGTTTGGTGGGAGAAATTTTTTTCTTCGAGGAAGAGGAAGAGGTAGAGGAGGTGGAGTTAAATGTTATTCATGTGGAAAGACAAGACACATGTCTTGGGAATGCCCCGAGAGAAAGAAAGAAGGAGGAGGAGAAGCACACATTTCTTAAGCCCAGAAGAATGTGGAAGCAGAAGCAGTAGAAGGAGGACAAAATCTTATGATGAGGAAAGTTCTTCTAAATCCAGAGAAGGAAATAGAAGACTCAATTTAGGGAACGAGGTTGTTCAGGACTGGCTGTAAAACAAATGAAAAAGTTTGCAAGATGATTATAGACAATGGGAGTAATGATAATTTAGTATCTACATAAATAGTGGAGAAGCTGGAGCTGGAGACAACTGTACACCCAAGCCCGTATAAAGTATCGTGTTTGAAAAAAGGACATCAAGTAATGGTAAGTCAACAATGTAAAGTTGAATTTAAAATAGGAGGTTATAAATATGAGATTTTGTGTGATGTAATTCCTATGGATGTTTGTCATATTTTGTTTGGGATACCATGGTAGTTTGATAGGAACGCCATTCATGATGGGAGGAAAAATACTTACACTCTAAAGAAAAATTGTAGAACCCACATGTTGCTGCCAATAGAAGAGAAGAAAGAAAAGGAAGAATCCAGCACAAGAATACTTCTCATGAGTGGGAAGGAATTCTTGAAGGAGATCAAGAAAGATCAAGAAATGCAATTTGTTGTAGTGAGGAAGCCAAGATTTATCCTTACCAATACTTCCATGAATGATTTACCTGAAGAAATCCAAGAATTGTTAGATAATTGTGTTGACATGGTAGTGGATGAGTTACCTCACTCATTACCACCCATTAGGAGTATCAGCCACCATATTGACTTGATTCCAGGAGCTAGTTTTCCAAACAAAGCAGCGTATAGGTTGACACCTCGAGAGAATAAGGAGGTTAAGAATCAAGTTTAGGAGCTTTTTGATAAAGGTTTAGTCAGGGAAATTCTAAGCTCATGTGCAGTGCCCACTGTATTAAGTCCAAAGAAGGATGGGGGATGGAGAATGTGTACAGATTCCAGAACCATCAACAAGATTACCATTAGGTATAGATTCCCTTCACCCAGGATGGATGATTTGATGGATTTTTTGAGTGGATCAAGACAATTTTTAAAAATAGACTTGAAGAGTGGATATCATCAGATAATAATGAGAGAGGGAGATGAATGGAAGACATCGTTCAAGACAAATGAAGGTTTGTTTGAATGGATAGTCATGCCATTTGGATTGACAAATGCTCCAAGCAAATTTATGAGGTTGATGAATGAAGTACTGAAAGACTTCATAGGTAAATTTTTCATTGCATATCTGGATGATATATTAGTTTTCAACAAAACAGAGGAAGAACATTTAAAGCACTTGACATTACTGATGAGGAGGTTGTAGCAAGAAAAGTTGTTAATAAACTTGAAGAAAAGTTATTTTATGAAGACATAACTCATATATTTGGGTTTTGTGATCTCTTCAAATGAATTGAATATGGATACAAAGCAGGTGAGAGAAATCAAAGAATGGTTGTCACCAAGGAGCATATTTGAGGTGACAAGGTTCCATAGGTTAGCAAGTTTTTATAGAAAGTTTATCAGAAATTTTAGTGATATATGTGCACCCATAATGGACACTGTGAAAAAGAAACATAAGTCTTTTAATTGGACAGAGGAGCCTGAGAAAATATTCAGAGTGTTGAAAAAGAAGATAACAAAACAACCAATTTTGGTTTTACCCGATTTTGGAAAAACATTTCAAGTAATATGTGATGCAAGTGGAATAGCCATTGGAGCAGTCTTGAGTCAATATAATAGGCCAGTTGCTTATTTTAGTGAGAAGTTGAATGACACCAAGGAGAAATATTCTACATATGACAAAGAGTTTTATGTAGTGATTCAAACTTTGAAGAAATGGAGACATTATTTAATTCCAAAAGAGTTTGTCTTTTATAGTGATAATCAAGCTTTGAAATTTATTACTAGGAAAGAGAAGTTGAATCAGAGGCATGTTAAGTGGGTAGAATTCATGCAGAATTTTAATTTTTTTACTAAACATATTTCTGGAAGTGCTAATAAAGTTGCAGATGCTTTGAGCAGGAGGAGTTTGGTTGTACAAGAACTCCAAGTGAATACCTTAGGGTTTGAGCACCTTAAGGAAATGTATCAAGAAGATCCATATTTTAAAGAGGCTTATGAAGCATATGAAAATCCTTTGTTGAGGGATAAAAACTCATGGGAAGAATATTTAATCTAGGATGGATTTTTGTTTAAAGGAAGTCAATTGTGCATACCAAGATGCTCAATGAGAGATAATTTGTTGAAAGAAAAACATAGTGGGGGTCTAGCCAGACATTTCGGTCATGAAAAAACATTTGCATAGCTGAATAGTGTGTATTATTGGCCAGGCATGAGGGCAGATGTGAAGAAATTTGTAGATTGATGTAAGATTTGTCAACATGAAAAAGGAAAGAGACAAAATATTGGTTTTTATTAGACATTTCCTATTCCAAAAAGGCCTTGGGATGAAATTAGTATGGATTTTTTATTGGGATTACCTAGAACCCAGAAGAGAAGTGATTCCATATTCGTTGTGGTCAATAGATTTTCCAAGATGGAACATTTCATACCATGCCAGAAAACAAATGATGCTACACACATAGCCAATGTGTTTTTCTGAGAAGTCGTGAGACTACATGGATTGCCCAAAAGTATAGTCTCAGATAGGGAAACTAAGTTTGTAGGACACTTTTGGAGGAATCTATGGAAGAGTTTGGTAACTAATTTATCTTTTAGTTCAGCATATCACCCTCAGATAGATGGACAAACTGAAGTAATGAACAAGAGTCTGGGAAATTTGTTAAGGAGTTTAGTCATTGAACAAGGTCGTTAGTGGGATCAGATTCTAGAACAGGCAGAATTTGCATTTAACAATTCAGTTAATAGGAGCACTAGGAAAAGTCCATTTGAGATAGTATATGGAATACAAACAAGAGGGATTGCAAAATTGAGATATTTGAAACAAGATGAATTCAAGAGCGCTGGAGTAGAATATTTTTCTACAGAAATGAAAAGACTTCGTGATCAAGTTAGGAGGCAGCTACATGATAGTAATCAAAATTATAAGGACGGGGTTGATCAGAAAAGAAGGGAAGTTCAATTTGAAGTGGGAGATGAAGTTTTAGCTCATTTGAGAAAGGAAAGTTTTCCAAGAGGAACATATAATAAGTTGAAGATGAAGAACATAGGACCATGCAAGATCCTCAGAAAATTTGCAGCAAATGCTTATGAGATCAAGTTTCCAGACAATGTTGGGATATCACCGATCTTCAATGTTGCACACATGTATCCTTATAGTAGAAAGGACGCAGGATAATTAGATGATCAGGAATAGATTTAGTGGGAAGAACAGATGCCCATAGTAGAAAAACCTCATATGGAGAAAATCTTAGAACATGGAGTTGGAAAGAAGACTAAAAGAAATGTGTACCCTGGATATTTGGTGAAGTGGAAAGATCACCCAATAGAAGATTCAAGTTGGGTTATTGCACCTGATATTTTGAAACATGGAAAAATAGTGCAAGAGCTCATGGACAAGAGTCCATGAATATTTTGGCCAAAGGAGTATGTTGCAGGATCATCGCTATCAAATTAAGAAAAGTGAAAGTGGAAGCAAAATTGGCACCTCAACACATTGAAAGAACCAAACCAACTCTTAACTAGCTTGGTAGCAGTGTGGATATTTTTTTGAAGTTATCGTTAATTAAATTAGTTGTATGTAAAGTCAGACCACCGTTTGAAATGATGGATCATTGTAAATCCTTACATGACTATAAAAAATTACAGGTGTAGGATATTAGCCCTTATTAGTTGTTAGTTTGCATTTAATTAAGTTGAGTAGGTAACAACTAGAGTAAAAGGTGATAGAACTTAGATAGGAGGAAGAGGAGTGAAGAAGGCTCTTGGTCCTTAAACAAGTTATTTTTCATTGTATTGTCTGTAAGGGATAGAATTTGTAATCATTTTTTTTTGGAATGAATAGAACAGAGGAGAATTCATCCAATTGTACAGTGTTGATATTGTTTTACAGTTTTACTATTGTTATGAATTTTGTGGATATATGAGGTTCATGGTGAATGAACGAACTCATGAAGAATTGAATAAGTTTTAAAGAATGAATGAACTGTAAATTATGCAAGGATTTCATATCGAATAGAAGGAGTGCATGTGGGAGAGTCTTTCGACTCGAAGCTCAAAAGAGATAGCGTAGAACTTTTGTATGCAGAGTGTGCATATTGAACACAAGGAGTGCATATGCGAAGTCTTTGACTTGGAGAAAACTTTGGAGAAATAACTCGGTTTTTCTCATAAGGTAGTGTAGAGGTCAGTTGCAAGGAGTGCATAGGAACAAAAATCGACTAAGTGTCAAAGAAATATCTTTGAGGAATTCAAAGTTTGAAGGAAGAATAAGTGCAGAGGATTTAGCAGGAGAAATCCTTCAGAAGAGGAATTTTTGAAGGCTGGATAAGATAAAGGGTTAAGATTCACCTAGGAGGAGCCGAATCATTTCAGACTATTAGATATTGGAGAATTTGCACACTAGTTAGTCACGAGGATCCTTCGGAATTCATAAATCAGAATATTCAAAGTGGAGAGGAGTGAAAAATTCTGAAATCCAAAGTCCGAATTGAATTTGGACCATCAAATCCAGAGGGACATGTGGCAACAGATCACAAACTTCGAATAAAATCACTCTGGAGAAGTTGAGAGTTGATATTTCCAAATTCCGGAGTCCCGAAGTGACTAGGGTCATCAATTTGAGGAAGACAATTGTCAGCAGATATTCCATTTCAAAAGATGGCCACTGCAGAGAAAGCAAGAGTTGAGAGTTGAAACTCCCGAAGCCCGAAAGGAGAAATCAATCACAACTGTTGATTTGAAAAGGGTACGTGTTAACATATCACAAAGATATAGAAGAGCGTGATCCAGAGAAGGAAGGAAAGGAGGCATATCAGAACCGTTGATTGAGAGGCTCCACCCTAGATCGCAAGGTCGACAGTTACGCAGGATTGCGGGGACAGAAAGTGCTCAGACTTAAAAAATTTGAGAGCGGATCGCAATCGAAACCACGGTATTGCAAAAATGATGCATGGTGATTGGTAGTGAATTACGAGGAGGAAATTAGGTTGATCCCAAACCACTCTTTACCATTCCCACAATCGTGTGTGGACGTAGCTCGATGTCACATACATGAAAGAGATAATGGAGGAGCTAGAGCCTAGAACCTGATAGTTCAGGAACATGAAGGGAGAGGTTGCGGGTGTCATAGAAACTGCACCAAAGTACTGAAAGGGTCCATATTTAATTACAAGAGAGACCATTAATGTTTTTGAGAGCGATTTATCTTCGAGAATCGAAGATCCTTGACCAGGAGGTCGAGCATCCCCAAGGACAGAAGGGGGTTTTGCATCACAACTTATGTCAAAGACAAGGGTACATGAATGAGACAAAATATAAAATTTGGAATTGTTGTTAGATGTATTCTATTTTGTCTTTTTCCAACTACACTCAACTTCATCCTCACTCTTACACATGTCAATAGCTAGTGAGGGAATCTGAAAGGTTTTGTAACTGCTTCTTGAGGAATTCAGAGTATAAATAAGAGAGCAAGGGTCTCCCATTAGTATCCATTGAGAATATTGAATATCTACAAGTGACTAAGGTAACCAGAGGAGATATAAGGCGAATTTCATAGGGAAGGTGAAGTAAAGAAGGTCGAAATTCAAGGGAGGATAATGTCTTTTAATGATGTTTTCTAAGGTATGTTATTTACAGGTCATCTCACCATTTTTGAAACTAACGTTTATTCTACAATGATTCAGACAGTGAAATCTGGAGGGCATTGAGAAATCATATCCAAGTAACTGTGATAAATATTTCATCTTGTGGGTCATTTTATTTTGGGAGTTAAACTCCGTGTAAAATAGGGTTTCTAGCTAGTCCTGAAACCAGTCTAAAACAGGTGTTTCAAGTAAAAACTCTATAAATTATTCATAAAAGATCCAAATTAAGTAAGACAAAATGTATTGGTTATATTACAGTCTTTAGTATGTTTTGTACTATTTTCAGATCCATACAATAAATATTCCATGTGGGGCATGCTCTACAAGCTCTCTCTCTAGAGTAAGCCAGAATTCAACAAGGTATTCCATTTTTTTTATAGCTCATTTTCTGGGAGGTTCCAAGTAGTGAAACCTAGAAGAATTGTAGACAAGACACTGAAGAACATTGTGTACTATTTTTAGATTTGTATTCATTACAGATACATATTTATGATTATTTCAAGTTAGGGTTTTTGACTAATCCAAAATTAGTCTTGTGAGACTAAAGTAAAGTTTGATGAAAATGCTAGTCTCTTGTTGTTAAAGTTAAGGAAGGTTTGCAAGTATGTGATCATATACACCAGGTCTATTACAGAGTTACAAATCAGATTTGGATGATGAAATTGATGAGGGATATTGGTTGAGGTATGTTACAGATAAAGGTTGTATAACAGTGAGGTTGTGGAACATGGTTTGATGTAATGGTTTATGGTATTGTGTTTATGGATAGAGTGATGAATTGTTAGATAACGTTTGATGGTTATATTGGTTTATGTCTTTGGTATATGGTTGAGGTACATGTTGGGTACATGGTTGAGACAAGTAGTTGATGAGTTGGCACATACATGCGGTGTATAGTTGATTATATTGGTACATCTTTATGAGTCATAGTTTATGTGTATTTGATACATGATTGGTACACATTTGGTGCATGGTTGATGCACTTATTGATGGAACAGGTTGAGGTACAGGTTGATGCACTTGTTGATGGAACAGGTTGAGGTACATGTTGATGCATGGTCTATGTTATTAGTACAAGTTGTTTGGTGCAGGTTGATTGGTTAAGGTTGACGGTGACAGGTTGATAGTGGGAATGGTTGATTAAGTGACAGTGACATATTTTCTACATTTGGAATTTATATTTCAAGGTGGTTGGATGGGGCAAGGATAGGTGGTTGTAGCCACCTTCCATTTGTAGCCGGAGAACATAGGGGGTTGCATCCTCCTTCTAGTTGCAGCCAGAGAATTAGGGAGTTGGATTTTCCTTCAGGTTGTAGAATGAGAAATTAGGGGGTCGGAACATTTTTTGTAGTGGCCAAAAAATCAACAAGCCTAGTAAAATCCTTACAATTATGCATAACATTTCTAACATAGAATTTATGAGTGTGTAAATAATTCATTAGCTTCAAATAAGCATATAAAATTTCAGCAAAATTTAGCATTTAACATTTAACTACAGCATAAAAATAACTTAGCAATTTCATAAACAAATTACCTACTTCTGATGCTAATTTCTGCCGATATGATTGCCCCTTCCCTGTTGCCTTGTTGTTTCCTTACTACTACCTGATGCACTGACCAACTCTACCCAAACCGACTAACCTCCCAGCCAGCTAATAGCATCCTTTCTGGCTCCCTAGCTCCATGAAACTGAAAGGAATCCTGGCCCCCATGCCCAAAACCCCTAGCAACCTGGTGCCCCCTGCAATGATACTCAAAGTCTGCAGAACTCCACTACAGAACTAGAAAATCTAAGCAAAGAAGCCAGAACTCTCGTCCCCCTCAAAAATGCTTCCTCCCCCCAAAAATGATGATCCCCTTTCCCGTAAGACTCCTCCCGTCATATCCCTCCTTCACTAACCCTTTCCTCCTCATTAATTTCCTTATCCCTACATTCATTATCTTATCATTTTATTTAATGTTTCTTATCCTTTTATTTAACGTTTCTTATCCTTTTATTTAATGTTTCTTATCCCCTCCGTATACGTAAGTTTTTAATAACTTAAATTGTTAACCCCTTTAACTTATTACCCATGTCATTGAATGTGATATGTAATCAATTAATTAATCAAAAGTTATAAATAATTAATTAATAAACAAATATTTAATTAATATTATTAATGATAATCAATATTTAATTAAAACCATATTAGGACAATTAATTATCAAACTAATTATAATTAATAATCCTTATACATCTATTTAAGCAGGGTTGTTACATACACCCACCCTTCAGGAAACTTCGTCCCGAATTTAAGGTATCTCATGGTACAAAGGAAAAGAAGCATGGTTCACACATTCATAACAATTAACCGACACTATTAGTAAGTAAGT
>SNQJ01S0017442.1:16423-46409 GCA_010110895.2 Picea sitchensis
GTTTTAAATGTGCACGCAAAGGGTTTAAACCGTGGCCATATTACAATACACATAACCACGGGCTGGGGCTAGGCCCCAGCCCGACCCCCCGCCCATACATACATTATTTCAATTCAAATGTAATGTGCACCATATAGTGTTAAGAAACACTATGGTGGCGTGTTGGTTGGAGGTCGTTTCCAAATCTTTGCATGCGGGTGGAGGTCACCGGGTTGATTCCGGTGGACTCCAAATAATTTTAAACC
Organism: Picea sitchensis; assembly: GCA_010110895.2. Lineage (NCBI taxonomy): Eukaryota > Viridiplantae > Streptophyta > Pinopsida > Pinales > Pinaceae > Picea > Picea sitchensis. The sequence continues at coordinate 16,669 of SNQJ01S0017442.1, forward strand.
AATAAATAAGGGACACGTGGCGGCCATTGATTGGGCCACGTGTCACCATTCCATTCACTTCAAATAAGCCATGTCACCTACCAACTGTTAAAATAGTTGCCTGCCATGTGTCGTACGGCCTGCCACGTCAGCGTCCGTATGGACTGTACAGTCAGAACCCGTTTTTTTGCCTGTTTGTCATTTTGAACAGAACACGATATCTCTCACTCCCGACATCCGTTTGAACCCAAATGAGTTGCATTAGGTTCGTAATGATGAGGCCTATGCTCTTTTTTGTATTGAAGTGATTCCGAGCACTTCGAATTTTTGAGCAAAATTTGATCCCTTGATCAGGGACATTCCCTGTAAACCGTAACTAGATTTTCTTCCTCGAAGGGTTCAGACGTTGTGGAGGGGGACTCTGGTATGTCGAGGGCATATCGAATTGATAGGATATCTACTCTACATAGGACATCTGACCCTAATTTATTTAAAATGACCTTCTCTTCCTGTGAGTATTGTTCTATGCACCAACATATGAATTATGGGAAAGGGAACGCGACTTCAACGGCATAAGGGACTATGGAGGCTTGAACTACTTTGAGAAAGGGTATCTGTCTCCCTACATTATCTGAAAAATTGGCTCTAGACACAGAGAGATGAGATGGTTATTTTGGTGTCGAACACGTCAGAATCTCTTTCAATTAGGGCTTCTTCGTTTGGCGGGGGATCTTGCTATGTTACAAAAAAAATGATAGGATCCATGGAAGTGATGAAAAACACCTACGAATGAGAGGAATATGCATGAGTTTGGTTCACTGTTGAGCTTCATTTTGAATGGAGCGGACACACCAACTTTCAACATTCCAATGATTTGAAAAAACATAAAATAACGACAAGGGCCCACTCCTTTATATACACTCGATTTCAAGGAAAAGGAAAAGTGGTTTGGGATAGACTGATTTTTGCCCCAAAATGCATCTAGTGGAGCCACATGGTCCCGAGCTGAACCGATGGTATTCTTTTCGGCCCACTTTCAAGAATTAACCTCCGTGCTAGTTTTCAGCCCAAAATGATCCCTGACCAGTGATCTATGACGCTTTCGATCTGTGGCTTGTCGGGTCGCATAAACTCCACACTTCCACTAGACTTAACCTCCTTCTACTAGATATGGCCCCATCCTCCAATTTAACATGCCCCTACACCAGTTTAGCCTCTCACTAAGTCTCAAAATTTGGATTCCATAAAAAAAATGTTATAGTGATAACATTACCCTCGACATAAACTCTTTGTGTAGCAAGAGGATTGATAGGAATAGAATTATCTCCATTCATGGTCAAAACAAATTCTCTCACCTCTATTCTCATTAAATCGAGAAGGAAGTAATATCTATGATGTAGATCATCCCAAGGTCTATCAGGACGAGTCAATGCCTGGAGAATCTCCTCGTCAGAGGGAAAGACCAGGTCTAAAGGATATTGAGTGGAAAGAGAAACATGAGCCCAAATAGGCTCGAGAACTAGATATAACTCTTGTGGAGGAGTCAGATCAGGTTTGGCTGAAGTTTTTTAGACAATGTTGTACGCAACCTCAACCACGAACAAGGGCATTTCCATGCCAGGATTCCCTATCCCTTCCATCAGGACCGATGGGGAAGGTAAATTCCACGGATCATTAAAGTAGCTCATTCAAAACAATGACACTTGTATAATTGAAGACCGAGGTTGGATGGGAACAATCGATATAAGATTGACATCATGAGAAGGTGGCGGGTAATCAAAAGTTCCCATCAATGATGGAAACAAACCAGTACCTAAGTTGACAATGTTAGGCTGTGGATTATCAATCATCGGGACTGTGGAAGCACCCGATGAAGGGTCAGGATGGGAGAAAGAAAATTGGTCAATGGTCACAATCTGGCCCTCATGCAGAAAACAAAAGACCCAAAAACCCGTAGCAACCACTGCATGCATCCTATAATTCCAACTCCTTCCTAACAACAGGTTGTAGTCGATAGGTGCATCGGCCACTTCAACTTCAACACACATGGTTTTTCCTCCCAAATTCATGGGGAAAGAAGGAATGATCCCATGTGGTCTGAACGATCAATCGTCAAATGCCGTAAGCAACATAGGCGATGGAGGAAAATCGGGTTGGCCAATGGAATTCCAAAATGCCAATGAAATCATGCAAGTAGAGGCACCCTCGTCAACCACTGTATGGAAAATGTTTTGAGTAAAATATTTTGTGGTGTAAGCCACTACTATCTGAAACACAATGTGGTAAGGAAGATGGGTTTTTAAGTCGGTTGGATAAAAAATGACCGCTCTTGAATTACAAGTCTTTTCCAATGCCAAGGTGGACAACAAAGCTTTTCTCTACAAAGGGAAACTTTGGAGGACTTCCAAAGCAAACATCGCACAAGGGGTCTGTGCCAAATCTTTCAAAACGGAGTAGTTGTGGGCAGCCCTCACGTTTGGATTATGAGAAGCCTTCTTAAATGCACCTTTTGGGATGTGAGTCATTGTTTTGCATGTCTTCTTCTCAATCTGAAGAGGATTCGGTGGGTTTGTGGCTTCTTTTCCCTTCTAGATAGATTCTGACATTCCATAATATTGATCCCTAGTTGCTATATTATCTTCAACATTCATCATGTAAATATTTGTGGTTGGGTTGTTATTGGTAGGCGCGGGGGGTCTCAGACTGCCCTACCACGCTCGATCATGTTGAAGCTTGAGCCATGTTTTTCCCTTGTGTAAAAGGGTTTGTGAGCATAGAAGGTTGTTTTTGCACCAATATATTTTTGGCTTCTGCGAACCGAGGGAACAGATGAGTCAGGTGGTCTTCCATGCAAAGATTACATGGATACTTCGAATTATTCTTCTTCGTTTTTCCTCCACCGACATTATTGGTAGCCTTTTTTCCCCCTTTTCCCTTCTTATTATGTTGTTTCTTATTTCCTTCAGGCTATTGGTTGGCCTTAGGGTTCATTGACTACACACTGTGTACATCCAACGTCTGGGTAAGGGGAACATCCGAACTTGGAGTATGGTTGGCCACAGTCTGTTGTATCGACAATTGTTGCAACTGATTCGACAACAGGTCGGTGGACTTGTTTTTCACTGATCCCACAATACCATCGGCATGGGGCCCATAATTTTTCTTGGCCTTATCAAGAATATACTGTGACACATCTGGAAAAATATCATAGATAATGTCAAACTGAGAGTAGATCAGTTCAAGTTGTTGCACTGCCATAATCACCTCCTCTTTTGAAAACACTTTGGAAATCGCTACGTCCTTGGATATGCAGCGCACCAAAGACTTCAGGAACCACTCAAGAAAGAAACAAGGAGGGACCTAGACCTTAATTAATATCTTTCGACACTTCCATTCTCAAATATGAATAGAGATATGGTCGGCCTTGGTTTTCTCAAAGTTGGCCAACAATTTGGTGTCGGCATCGTATCTCATAGGTAACTGGAAATGGTTCAAGAAAACCATTTCCAAGTTGTTGAATTAAGAGTACCTCAAGTGGTCGAGATTAATATACCATTTCATAGCACCCCCTATAAGAGTGCATTGAAAAAGGCCCAACTAGGTAGAGTGGTCCCTCGGTGATTTTGAGGAGTACCATAAATGAAAATTCATCACATGATCACCTGAATCTTCGCTAGTCTTTCCTTCAAAATTTAGAATATCCGAGGGAAACTTAGTCAGCATGGGGGGCCAACACGGATCACGACAAATTGGGTCGTTCAATAATCTTGACAAGTCTGGTAGATGTAGCGTTGCTAGAAACGGTAGTTTCAGTTGTGAACTATTTACAAGAAAAGAGGGTCATGTAGTTTGACTGGCACCAAGTTGACATGAAAATTTAGACTGTTGGCCAAGGTTCAGGTAGAAATTGTGGCATAGGGTAACTGCATATGTTGGGGTATCATCGGTTGACTCCCATAATCGGATGACATATCTTATGCGGGGATTGTTCCCTGCATTGTGTTCCAAGGATTTTGGAAGGGGATGCCCCCAACCGATCTGACAGGCATGGGTATGGAGCCTTGCCCGGGGTTCCATTGATCTTGGAAAGGGTTTCCCCCGATTGGAATCCCTTGTGAGGGAACTCATCCCTTCCAAGGATTCCAAAGACCTTATGTGGAGAAAACTCCATTCCTCACTCCCTGCGAAGGAATAGTACCCTGCACTGGTTTCTGTTGCCCAAAACTGGGGTCGCCCCCAGCCAAGATAGCACTCAAAGAAAAAGCGTTGTTCCCAAATGCATTGAACAAAGAGAACAACATAGATCCCACTAGTGTTGTATAATACAAAGGTCCTAAACTGACTCCACCAAACAAGATATACTTAGCATTTGGCCTGATTGGTTGTTTAAAAGCACCACCAAGAGAAGGGGACTGAGGAGGTATATGACCTCCACCATAAGGGATAGCATTAAAAGGGACTAAAGTTCCCCCAATTGACCCTTACAAGGGATTGTTTGAGATCCTTGCCCCCAGACCCATGGTCTGTAAGGTAGAGTAGGTAAGAACCGAGTTTGAATCAAAGTTGGGCATCCCATATGAGAAGGGAGGGCCTGTCGCATTCTAAGTAAACAGAGCGATGGTCGAAGCCGATAATGGTATCATACCACTGCCTGAAGTTGAGGGAGTCGAGACCACTGTGGTCTGGACTGGAAAATATGGGAGAGGAGGTAGGATTCCCCCTGCGGTAATATCCGTAATGGGAGTATGAGGAATCCCGGACAAAGTAGCATCATTCACTTCCATTGCCGCTTGTAGGACTATTTCGTGCTCAGAAGGTGTCACCTCGGGGGGGACAACCTGGATCAATATTGGTTTCGACAAGTTAGTAATCATATGGTTAGTTGGCCTAAGAGCCTCTGCCTCAAGGTTAGAAATGGTAGGTTCCTTTGGATCCAAATAGTCCCCTCGCGGAGCAGGCTCAGGCACAGTTTCCTGCGGCCTAGTCGCTTCGAACGACCCTTGTTGGTCAAGTCTTCATCGTAATGGTGGCAGAGGTGGATCCAATGTAACCAGTGACAGGCCCCCAATCCTTTATGACTGGTGAAGCTGTTGATATTCCACCTTGTGAAATGATCAATTGACATAGTAAGGCTTAACTAGTGTTTAAACACCAAGCACACATTGAAATGTTTCTTAAAGACAAATCAAGCAGTCGACTATCTAGTAGAAAGGACAGTTATGCCAATCGACACTAGAGAAATTAACCAGTTCAAGTGCAACTCAAACATGGAAGCACCCTCTAGGTATACTCTATGAAGCATGATCCAACATCTTCCCCAAGTACCATGTTATACCCCTGCAGTCACATGTGTAAGTCCCTAGAATATGGGAAACTAGGTTTCCAACTCGTAGTCAGTCACCAGGCGGGTGTTGAGGAAAAGATATGAAATGATATTACTCAAGCATTTTCAGATCTTACTTGGATAAAGCAAGATAGATGGGAATATTACCCTATGTTTATAGCCATCAAAAAAAAATTCCTAATCCACAAGTATTGGTTATAAGGGCTTAGGATGATTTTTTATAAATGAAAGATTGTTGAAAAATTCAGTGTTATGTAATTTTCCAAATATAAAAGATGCATAAATAAATGTAGAGACATAAGTAAAAATACCAAGTCAATAATCAACACAAATGAGACATAAAGAAATCACTTTTTTCATTCCAAATTATCGAAGCATCGTTCTCTTTACAAAATTCCCTAAGGAAGTTTGGGCCAAAGTAAAACTTAGATGTCCGTGTTGAAAACCATACAAAAGGACTTCTGACAGAAAGTAAAAAACTGAACTTTAAAAGATGGATCAGCTTGCCACAGATTGTTTCCCACTTGACTCTTCACAATATCCTTTATCGGTCATGAAATTTAATTCACAAATAGACAAGTCCACACAGACTATCAAAGATAGATCAACACCTCTAATAAACAAGTGTCTGAATGATGTAATTCAACCTTTAATATTTATGTCTACAATAGGACCTTGTTATCATAAAAGAGAATTAGGCTTTCAATGAATTAAAGAATGAATGAAAACTAAATTCAATAAAACTCAAGAGCAAACCTTAGTATGTTTTCTCCTTCTATTCTCTTCTTGTTCCTCCTTCTCTTTTTGCCTTTAAGAAATCAGAATTAGTTGAAGTAGTTAAACTACCGCTTTAGTTAAGTTAACTAAAATTCAACCAACTTTTAGTTTAGGGGGGGAATTAATAAAATAATAATAATAAGGGTCTTTAATAAATAATAACTAGTACGTGGGACCCCTTGTGACTCCCTTTAGTTTCTTTAACAATCATAAACACAACTAGTTAATCAATCAAACACATCCCTCCTTGTGGCTCCCATCATCACTCTCATAATTTGAAAATTAATATCAATGATATTTGAAACCCTATCCAAAATTATAATATCCAACATATCCAAAAAAATAGGGCGCTGTCCAAAAACTTCAAAAGTCAATTGTTCTCAACAATCAATAAATAAAAACAATCAAAAACCATATTTTCCACTATAGGAGGCAATTTTCCCCTTGTTGTTGATGTCTCCCTTTGATTTCTCTGAATTTTCTTTAGGCTGTGTGGAACCTTTAGGCCTGATCTCATTGATAACATGAGATCAATCATCTCTCAAATGCATGCAAGATGAAACAGATTTGGTAGAGTCATTTAAGGAGAGGAGGGGGCAGCAACAACTTTTCCTTTATCAGGAGCATTGTGGGTGTTGTTCATGAGTTTATACTTTAAGGCTCTAAAGTATACTGTCAAGGCATCTGAAAATATAGAGGAAAAGAGGACAGAAAAGACAACTAATTAAAAGATAAGGACTAAAGTTGGTTTCTCAACTGTCTCTATTGGAATTCCTAGTTTTCCTGAATGCTGATATCTCTCTCAATTGTTTCCCATGAACGTTCTAACTCAACCCGATTATTTGTTGTTTGTAATATGGCGTTAAATAAATTTAGAGAAATGTTGGTTTGATCTGAAAGATCGGGTTTGGTGTTAGGTTTCCTTGTAACTGGTACTATCATGAAGGATAAAAGGTAAGGGAGATATAATTATGTATTTTGTTTTTAGGCTTAGTTATCTCTACTTCACAATGTAAAGAGAACGATTTTAAAACACGAATTAATGAGATGACTGAATCAAAGGTCGTTTCTTGTATCTGAGTTAAAACTTAAAGAAAGGGAAACATGTATGATATGAGAAAAAACATAAAACTACTAACAAGGTGAGGCATCAATTTAAGAGGAATCTCACGTTGTAATAGGAGACTATGAAGCAAGAAAAATATTAATGAAGCATATGATGTTGTAATACAAACATTTCCAGGTCTTGTATCGGTTGATAACCGATACAGAGGAAAAACTGTAAATGATCTGAATAACAAGAATAATTATTTCCACAGTAGAGGTTGTACTAAATTGTAGTCAAACATTCATTAATAAAATACATGAAAGAAAGATGAAAAGACAGGGGAACACATAACTCAAACTTGACAAAATCCGGAATCTTCAATTAGTTTTTCTATTAATTCAAAGTTTCTTTCAGATGTCTTCGTTACAATGACCTTTTTTAGAGAAAAAAAAAAACCACGCTTCAGTCTTCTCTCCCTTTATTTATACAAGATCATCACTACTTGATGGTTAGTGATCTCCTACTTTTTAAGAAAAAAGAAATAAAAATAGTTACAAAACTGCAACCTTAACCATTGCATGATTAACTTTTCGTTGGTCTATCATTTCAAAATTATAAGATTTCGAACGATACTTCACTGTTTAGTTGAAGTCTCTCCCTCTTTTGAAGCTATACATTCAACACACTTCTCTAAAAAATGAACAAAAATTATGGGTGGTATCGGGAGATCTTTAGTTTCAAATAGATAAAACTTCCTATGTACCTTTGAAAACTAGTCTTCAAAACCTTTATCGACAAACCTGATCATTTGCAACTTTAAATTAGGTTGTACCAACCATCTTTCTATCTGGTTGGTATCGATTTCGCTCAACTGTGAAATTTCTTCCTGAACCTCCTGTAAGTTCTCTTTGTAGTCCAACTGTTGTTTCACAATGTTTATCTACCCTAGTAGTCCAAAGCAGTCATTTCTTTCAATTCCAAACTCTTTCTTATCCAAAGAATCAAAGATTCCCTCACAGTCGTCTTTGATTTCTTTGACTATCTTCTTGTTTTTGACTATGTTCATTTCCCATGCCTTGAGCACGATATCCCCTCTTATCTGTTCTGTGACGGAAAGTTTTAGATCTTTCAGCATCTCCCTATTCTCTGAACATGCAACTTCTTTCTAAAAGGTATTCCTTGCTACTTTAGCCTCTTTTTCCAGTAAAATAATATTATCAAGGGATTTGCTTACCTCTTGGAAATAATGTTGGATGATCTCTATTTTGGAGATCAATTGTTGTTGTTCAGCTTCTATCTTTGTATGGGCTTATAATGAGAGGGTTTGAAAATCCTTTAAGTCCATGACCCGGCCTTCTGTCAAATTCAATTTAGCCTATAACTGTTTAACAAGCTCCTTTTTCTGAGTAACTTGTACCTGACTTCCTTGTATCCTCTAGTTCATTTCATCCAGGCTAGTTTTGAGTGACTGAATTTCTTTCCTTTCAATAGCTCTGGTCTGCTCCAAACTTTTTTTCACCTCTTCTCTAATGTTCTTCTCAACATTCTTCAACTGATCCTACAATTGAGATATCGTGTGGTTACCCTTATTTATCCTTGTTCTCATGTTCTCCACAGTAAACAGGTTTGTTGTTGTCATGGCTCCCATAGAGCCCTCTACCTCTGTAGTGAAATCCTCCTCCTCCAGTTTCTGGCCATCTATCAAGACTCTATGCTTCTTCACCATACCCCCTTCTCTCATATGCATTTCTTGCTTTAGAATAGACTTCCTCTTCTTGATGAAAAAATAATCAAAAGGAGGGATCTCATCTCTGGAAATAGGGGTGAGGTCACCAACATATATAGTTCCCATCTATGGGAGTCCAAAGGTGGACTGTAAAAGAGTTAAGGAAGTTATGGGACTTTCTATCTCTGTAGAACTTGTTTCTCCCATAGCCTCAGGTATAATGACATCAACAGCAGGCGATGAAGGAGGAGTGGACTTACTGGACTCAGGAGGTGTCATGGGCCTCCTCTCTACTTCCATCTCTATATTTTCTATCTGTAAGGCCTCTTCATTTTGTGAATACCCTTCAGTCTCCTAAGGAAATTCTTCAGGATTGACTTTATCTTGTGTTTCTTGTCTGAAACCTGCAGGAGTATCTTCTTGTTCCTGAGGAAGGGTAATTGCTTCTCCTTGCAGCACTTTAGGAATACTGCTCTGTTTGTGCTTCTGGAAGGTCTGAAAACTAGCTTGTAAGTCGGACGGCAGTGTCTGTACTATTTCTAACACTTCCTCATAGGTCTTAGTCCCTTTGAATAGGTCGTCACAAGGGAACTTCTCATGTTCATAAGCCTTCATATTACAGTGGTCCATGTTTTTTCCCACTAACTGGTAAGGATCGTTCTTCCTGTGCTTGAGGTTTACCAATTTAACCTCCTCTAGCACTATCGCTTCAAATTTGGAATGACCTAAGTTGAGCAATGAAAATTTCCTAATCTAAACAGGAAAAAATGGCCAAAATTTATTTTGAGCCATTTTTAGTTCTATCCCAATTCCACCTATTACTATTTGATGAGCTACCTCCCTGCACACCAGTCTGTCGGGGAGGAATTTCGGGAGTGCATGTGGAGGGATTGAACACCTGAAAACTCTGATGTATGAAAAATTCTCCTCTATAAACCAGTCAGCAACTGTCCTGAGGTTTCCTGTAACCAAATCTGAAATCCAGAGAGGCACACAGCCGTACAACATCTGATGTAGTGGTATCACCACAAAATGATAAATTTCATAGAATGATTCCTTGGCATTTTCTTCCCAAAGTTTAGAATGATATTCATGAATTGGCTCCAATTCATCAAAGGGAAAGGATTTGAGAAGCATATAACATCCATGATGTATGCCGACATATAAAAGGCTACTGGTCGGCCCTTTTATCTTACAGTCTGATATTCCATGACCTCCTTCACCATGTTATTGGATAAAATCTTATCCCAATTGAAGTTGTAACCTTCAATTGCCTTGTGCAAAAGAGGTACCCATTCTGCAGGGAAATGGGTGGGACTTTTCTTACTAAAAAGTCTACATAACATCATCGCCACATAGATAATATACTCATTCAATGTGGTTGTGGCGTAAATACCATGGGTGTCAGCCCTGAATTTTCCCTCATTTCTCCACCAATATTTGATTAAGTCAGAATATGTTTGGTCTGACTCAAAAAATTCTTTCCTTTGACAATTACTCACAAAATCTTTATTATAAACATACATGGGATTGGGAGATAATTTATACATTACTTGTACATGTTATGGTCTGAAAGAGCAAATGAAGACCGCTCGACTATCCAGAATGCTCCTCGTTTGTACGTCAGTTCGCTCTAAGGCCCAACTGATCGTGTCATTATAAGTCATAAGTCACATCCGTGTAGCTATTTTGAGGAGCTCAGACTCTGCTATATCTCAAATCTTGTTGTTGGCGTCATGAGGGAAATTTTTAATTTCATAATCCAGAGTCTCGAAAACCTGCCTATAGGATTTTATGGAATCGATGGCATGTGGTGTTGTATCAGATATAACATCTATGTCTGGACTCGAGATTTCTGCAATTTCTTCGCTTTTCTTGGGTGCCTTCTTAGGTTCCATGATACCTGTGCTAGATCAGAGACCTGTTTACAGAGAAAATGTGTATAAAACTAGGTAAACGTGACTTGCTGCAAATGTAAAGGATAACTATGAAGTTTGAAATATAAGAATTTATTAACCTTCAATTTTGCGTTATAACGAGTGTACAGTCACAGACGACGAAAAATTAATGTTTTTCAATGGAAAGATATACCTGGAGATACACTTTAATGTCAAAAAAAAAATTCATTTATCCTTTATTAATACTGTCGTATATCGGTGATTTTGAAACTGGAGTTTCAAAAATCACTGCCTTCCTTAATTCCTGAAATGAAAAAGGTGGTTTAATTATCACTAATCCTGTTTAAAAATCAAATTAACCTTAATCTTAAACCTTGTTTAGAGAAAACACGATTTCGTGTTTCGGAACTTCGAGGATCCTGTCGTCAGGGGATAAGTCATAAGCAATCCCTGGATCGCGAAATTGTGATGAGATTAGTGAGGTGCTAAGACACGTATTAGGGATTTAATTAAACCAAGTTAATAATTAATTATCCTTTTAAATTTTCAGAAAAATGAGGATCGGGAGTTTGACGATTGAGAGTTCGAAAGTGCTTTAGTAGAAAGAAAAACCCAAATTGCAAAAGATTAAGGGAATGATAACTATGTTTAGGAACTTAATTAATTACGGGTTTAAAGGGCGCTTTGTGCAAAGTGACAGAAAAGGTAACCTTTATTTATTTCCCCTTTTAATTTTTTTAATATGTTAAACATTTTTGGGATTTCGACACTGGGAAAATAAGATGGTTGAAGATCATACTTCGAGAAAAAACGAATCTCGAAAACCTGAAAAGGAACGGAAAGCTCTATTTCCCCTTTTGATTAAGGGTGGCTCCACGACTTAGGAAAAGATGAAGCTTTAGTTTTCAGGGATAGGAAAAAATTAAACTTTGTGTCAACAGTGGGCTTCGGTTTCTAAACTTTTGCTTGCATGGGAAGACGGTACTGGTGACTGTGTAGGGGCATCTTGGACAATTTGGTTAACTAGTGGAGGAGGAGCAGGTAGAGACAAATAGGGCCAGCCACGATGTTGGGATACAGTTGGGATACGGCCGGGTGGACAATCTCTTTCCATCTTTCATTTTTAGGGACTTCATGTTGTAACGAGACATGAGGGGTGTTAGCACAAGATTGGTTTATGCCTCAGCTTTGCATAAATCCTTCATTATTCATTTTGGCAAATGAATACAACTGTTATGGGATATTTTATTTATTTTGGGGAAAATTGAAATTATATTGGGTTATGCCCAATATCCAAGTTCAAGCATAAAAATAACTCATGGATTTGCACTACCCAATCGCACGCAGACACACAGTAAGGCACTACCTAAATTCGCTACCTAAATTCTGGCAGAAAACGAATTGTGCAGAGTTATTTTACTATTTTTGAGTCACTAACTTAAAACTTGGATTGTGAACAATTAAGAAGGTATTTTTTAAAACTGGAGGTTTTTTCTGTTTATAACATTCCAAATAACAAAAACCTCTCCCAGTTTTTCAAAATTTGTTATGGTTTGAGAGATATTATACATAGAAGTGGTGTTACCGAATCTACAAAGCGGTGCTACCTAATTTCCTATAGCGGTCACGGTTTTTTATATTTGCCTTGTTGGGAGGTTGCCACCTATCAAGGAGGATTCAAATGTCTTCTCAAGGATCAGTTAGATGTCAAGGGACACCTACACCTAATATTTAGCTCCATCAAAGGCCTCATGCATGAGGTGGAGACATTTTATTAATTACTTCCAACAAATTCCTGAAAATTAGCAGTTTGTTGGATTTTTGTCTCTTTGATTGTTGTCACCTATATCCAAGGTTTAGAATCCAATGGAGGAGATGGGATTCAACCTAATAAGTTTATTTGGATGCTATTTTATATTTAAGGAAGGAGATATCTCTTAGAGAAAGAGAATTCATGAGCCAAGAGAGGCTAGAGAGAGTTGGAGTAGGCAGTTTTTCTATGTATGTTCATTTGTAAGCCTGTGGGCATTTTATGATTGTAAGCATTACTTCTATTGGAAACTCATGAGAGCTGTGATTTCAGATTGTAAATCTTATGTTTATATTTCTTCTTGTTTGAATATATTTCAGATTTGAGGATCAAAGGCTATCAATGATTTATGGATCCCTAAGCAACAAAGGATCTGTTGTATTTTTCCCACCAATCATTGCTTATATTCAAGTATTTGTTGATTCATTAAATTGAGAGGATCTATGTTTAGTGAACATCCTACCTTATGTTTTCCTTCTTCATTCTTCCACTTATCATCATATAATCTTTTTTTCTGTTAAGCATCTTTTGTGCCTTTGATGAGTAGGATGTTTGTGACTCCATTGCCCATTGGTGTAGCCTACTGATCTACAGTTTGTAGCCCTCTCTCTTTCTTTATCCATCTTGTTGATCCACCTATTCAAAATAAAAATTATATTTTACATTCTGATGGGTGTTGATCTTACACTTTAGCAGTCAAAGTGTGACTTTCAATGCTGACATTTTTGGCACCGTTGTCAGGGACAAATTTGAGATGATTGAAAAGCTCCTTGGGAAGAACGAAATTGCACAGCTCCAAATTTAGATGGTGACTAAAGTTGGACACCTTCAATACTTCACTTTCACCATGGTGACTCCATTGTTCAAAATCTATTGGTGATTCCACTGAGGATGAGAAAAATTAAATGGAAATGAATTATATCCTGGCCAAGAGGTTTGCCCCACTCAATTTCTCAGCCATAGATGGTTATCCACATCCTGTGCCTCAAATTGATGAATGGAAAGATCTATTGCCCAGATTTTATGAAGGTGAGGATGACAACCCTTTTGAGCAAGTTCATGAATTTCATGCTTTGATGCAACATATTGACATCCATCATGAAGATATATTGATGAAAATGTTCATATATTCATTGGAAGGTGATGCAAGGCAATGGTATAGAACATTCCCTGCTTCTAGTATTTCCTCTTTGAAGGAATTTCTTGATGTTTTTTATTCTCATTGCAAGATCATTTATCCAGCTGAAAGACTTTTTGAGAATTGTTGTGAGGGGTATGCATCATATATTCAAGATTCAACAAGTGATTCATCTAGCAGTGATGATGAAGGGGATGATTGTAGAGAGTATGACTTAGATGATGAGTTTCATAATGATTTTCCTAAATTTGAAGAACAAATTCATCATTCATGTCAAAATCTGGGTCCCCAAGAGAAATATCAATATGAACAATCCATCATTTCCCTTTCTCCTCCTTTTCTCGATTCTTTAATTCAAGAGGTCATCTTAGCTTCAGATTTATTTCATCATGAGAATAGTGTTGCAGCTTGTCATGAACGAATTCATAGCTTATCATTTGTTGTTGTAATCCCTCCTATTGTTAATGAACCAGTGTGTCATGATTTGCCAAGTTTTGATGACTATGAGGATGTTTTCACTGAACAACCAGCTTTCCCAACTATTTTACTAATCCCCTCAGCCGTTAATAGTCAAATGGTCATTGATTCACCTTTGTATGATGATTATGAATATGATTTACATGAACAGTCTGTTGAATACCTTATATCAGAGAAGTACCCTTCACATCAAAGCAACAATAGCTTTTTTCAACCCTCATGTCATATTTTTGTTGCTGAAAAAGAAGAAAAAGATGATAATCTAATTTTAGAGGGTGAAAAACTGAGAAATTGAGACCATAATCCAAGCTATGATGAATATCCCTCACATTCAGAAGATAAGATAAAATAATGTAGTTTCCCAAGAACTTCTAATTGTGATGAACTGCCCTATCAACCCCCCATTCATCTTGAAGACACAAGCTCAGTTTCATCAAGAAGCCAAGATCAAATTCCATGTGATCAGATGAGAAAGGTTGAAATTAAAGAAAGACAAGCATCACTAAGACTTTTTCATAATACACCTCATGACCAGGAGTGGACCAAGGCCATATGCATTGAGGATGAATCAGAAAATCAGAAAGCCATACAACAACCAAGAACAATGGAGGAAGGACCTAATGCAATACTTTTTCTTTTTACACAAAGAAATGTCGCAGAGGCAAGTATTGATGATGTTTTTCAGTATCCATTTGTAGCTTGTCTGCAAGCAAAAAGTGGGCCTAGGCTCATTGATTTCTTCAATGGAAAGTGTATTGCCAAATGTTTCTTTGACGTGCCTTCAAGTAATAATTATCTCTGGTGCTTAAGGAAGCACATTTCAAATCTTCAAACAATTGAAAAATGATAAAATTTCTTCATTGGTTGTTTCATGTAACTTGAATGCTTCATTTTCCCAATAATTAGAGTAGGTGTGTGCAATAAGCTTGTTGAACAAGCATCATTTTCATCATTTTTGTCAGTTTCAGTTTTCATTTGCATTTAGTTTCAGTTGAAGGTCACAGATCAAAGAAGATTGCAGAAGTTAAAGGTTGGGAGCAGCCCTAGGATAAGGCACTGAAATTACAAGAGTTATTAGAGACCCACAGGGAGGACTCTATCCCCCATGGAGCCTATGTTAGCACAATATTGGTTTATGCCTCAGCTTTGCATAAATCCTTCATTATTCATTTTCGCAAATGAATACAATTGTTATGGGATATTTTATTTATTTTGGGGAAAATTGAAATTATATTGGGTTATGCACAATATCCAATTTCAAGCATAAAAATAACTCATGTATTTGCGCTACCCAATCACACGCAGACACACAGGCAGGAGCTACCTAAATTCACTACCTAAATTCTGGCAGAAAACGAATTGTGTAGAGTTATTTTACCAGTTTTGAGTAACTAACTTAAAACTTGGATTGTGAATAATTGAGAAGGTATTTTTCAAATCTGGAGGAGGTGTTTGTTAATAACATTCCAAATAAAAAAAACCTCTCTCAGTTTTTCAAAATTTGTTATGGTTTGAGATATATTAGACATAGAAGTGGCACTACCGAATCTGCACAGCGACGCTACCTAATTTCCTGTAGCAGTCACGGTTTTTGATATTCGCCTTGTTGGGAGGTTTCCACCTGTCAAAAAGGATTTGAATGGATTCTAAAGGATCCGTTAGATTTTAAGGGACACATTCACCTAAGATTTATCTCCATCAAAGGCCTCATTCATGAGGTGGAGACATTTTTTTAATGACTTCCAACAAATTCCTGAAAATTAGCAGTTTGTTGGATTTTTGTCTCTTTGATTGTTGCCACCTATCTCCAAAGTTTAGAATCCAATGGAGGAGATGGGATTCGACCTCCTAAGTTTATTTGGATGTTATTTTCTATTTAAGGAACGAGATATCTCTTGGAGAAAGAGACTTCATGAGCCAAGAGAGGCTAGAGAGAGTTGGAGTAGGCAGTTTTTCTGTGTATGTTCATTTATAAGCCTATGGGAATTTTATGATTGTAAGCATTACTGCTATTGGAGACTCATGAGAGCTGTGATTTCAGATTGTAAATCTTTTGTTTATATTTCTTCTTATTTGAATATATTTCAGATTTGAGGATCAAAGGATGCCAATGATTTATGGATCCCTAAGCAGCAGAGGATCTGTTGTATTTTGTCCATCAGTCATTGTTTATATTCAAGTGTTTGTTGATTCATTAAATTGAGAGGATATTTTTTTAGTGAACATCCTACCTTATGTTTTCCTTCTTCATTCTTCCACTTATAAGCATATAATCTTGTTTTTTGTTAAGCAGTTTTTGTGCCTTCGATGAGTAGGATGTTTGTGACTCCATTGCCCATTGGTGTAGTCTACTGATCTACAATTTGCAGCCCTCTCTCTTTTTTTATCCATCTTGCTGATCCACCTATTCAAAACCAAAATTATCTTTTACATTTTGATGGGTGCCGAGCTTACACTTTCACAGTCAAAGTGTGACTTTTAGTGCTAACAAGGTGGAAATGGGATACCAGGTACATGCAAGGCTTGGAAAGGAGGCCTTTCTAGCCTAGGTTGGACCACTCCTTGTCCAATCCAGTTAAAAAATCCATCTTGAAATAGTTGGCTCAACCCTTGTGAGTCTGCATCAAAATGTATAGAAAACCTTGACCTTCTAGGGCCCCTATTCCAATTTCCTTTTCCCTTGCTACCCCGGCCATGGCTACCTCTGCTGAAGAAGTTTATTCTTGTATGCATTAATTATTAGAAACTAGTTTCTTCAACAAACCATACATGACATCTCTTTAAATATGAAACAAATTTTCGCTAAGCAACACATCATATTCATGCAATCCAATCCATAAAATTGTTTAATACTTGTCAATGAGAAGGGGGTGAATAAGGGTTATGGGATATATGAGGGATTGTATTGAGAAAAAAGTGGTAAAATGAAGGGGGTTAGATCATGATTATTGCTCAACAAATCATCAAACAATCAACTGTATTGTAATAAAAAGACATATCAACTGTAAATCATCCCTGTGCCATCCTTCAACTACTATAATACAGAGTTTTCTTTTAACTATAATTTAATTTTAAGAACATAGAGTGAATAGTGAATCTAGGAAGGTGAGGGGACTTGTAATGTGTGGAAAAGTGAGAGAATGGTAGGGAAATAACAAATATTGTTCATAAAAAAATCAAGTAATCAATAAACATAACTTTGTACTCAATAAAAAAAACCAACACCAATTCAATAATTACTATGTATCAAAATTGTTCACTGTTCAACATTCAAATTCTTCAAAACTTCTCAATTAGAACAATCTACAATCATACTCATAATCGAAACAGTTTTCAAAAGTCCTGTTAAGAAAATCCTTGGTCTCTAATTTCTTTCCATCCTTTTAAGAAACGAAATAAAACACACAGCAACATTGCTCCACCTCTATGCATAATACATCTATTACACCTCAAAATTACTCACTTCGCAAGTGTCGCAAGTGTCGTCATTAGTGTCGCAAGTGTCGCATCTTGACCGCAAGTGTATAAGTGTTGTTGACATCATACTGCCTTCTTGCCTATGTCATTCCTCCAACAACATGAAAAGGACACTTAGGACACCCCAAAGATTAGTCTTGAAGAGGAGGAATCAATCTACTAGAAGTACAAGTGTTTTGCCACTAGAAAACCCACTCAAAAGATATTTTTGGAGAGGAGTGATCCCCCCTATATTGTCAGGGAGCGTTATAATTCCCTGATGCCATTTATGGGGAGTGTTTCCACTATTAGGGGTTCCAACACTTGCTTCTACACTTTCAAGGAGCGCTATAACACTCTGATGCACTTTTTGGAGGAGTGCTACCTATTCTAGGCAAAACATTGGTTTGTTGAGAAGAATGAGGGAAAGATCCCCTCAATATATGAAGGTAGTTGGATTCAAATCCTTGGTCAAGCCATGATCTTAGGGAATATCCATAACTAAAGGAGGAAAATCCTCAACTTACCCCAAAGATATCTCAAGTGGTTGGGCCTCTCCAAGCCTATTTAAACAGGCCTTCTCATGGTGAAAGGGAGGAAAAAGTATTGAGAAGCATCCAACCTATGATATCATGAAGAAGGTGGCTTTCAAAACATTAGCATTTAGTGTGTGGACTATTTGAGCAAGAGTTCAGATGAGGAAGACTTTGGCAGAGCTACTACGCCATCTAGGTACAAATTCTTTGTTGTTGTTCTCTTTAATATAATATGCTTGGCTTGTTTATTTCAAACTTGTACTTGTTGCATATAAGTTTGTCTATAGTTGATGGATCTATGTTTTAGTTAATCTCGGTAGAGTAGGAAGTTGGTTGTACCTTTGTTTGTCTACAAGGCTTAACGAGGAGTTCAAGGTCCGAATCAACAGGCCGTGCAGGGACAAGCGCGATAAAGTGCTTTTAGCTTTCTCCCTCCTCACACATTAGTTTATCTAGATCTAAAAGGAAGTTGGTGTCCATGATAAGCATCTTATTTCTTAAGAGTTAAGATTCTATCAGTCAAGAGGAGATCTACCTATCCAAAGGGAGATTTTTGGCCAGCAATTGGTAAATACTGAATCCGAAACCAGAATTTATGCACGATCGATGCCGTGCTCCATCTCAACAATATTCCTTTCTTGGGAGACTATAAGATCACGTATGAAAGCGTTTTTGTTGGCTTATTGAAATATTCTAACCTCATGGGTACCTTACCTACACAACTTCCGCAGGCTTCATATCATATTTCCACCATCGATATGTTTTTGACCGTGGCTTATCAATCTTTGGAATCATCTGACCTTTGGATTGTACCTTGTCCTTTGTAATTCGATGCACTAGGTGATGTTGTGCCACTTAGTCCAACCGAAAAATCATACATTGTTGTCCATTCCGATTCTCCCTCTTTGTATGACCAACATATTTTGGCACCCGACACCTACTCAATTCCATATTGGTTGAACCCCTTGTCTTCTGTTTTTTATTATGTTTCCCATATTTTTCCTTCGGATGCATCTATTCCGGAGATGTTTCATGTTGACAAGTTACCTTGGGATAGTAACCGTCATCGATCCTCTTTTTTTTCCCCCTCATGAAGAAATTTGGGAATATATGCACTCTATCTCCCCTCCTAATGTTGATTTTCCACCATCTCCCATGATTTGACTTCAGAGATGATTTGGATCTGGTAGTGGACATGGTGATTTGTTCGATAGGATTATTAGAGCGCAGTATCCTTACCCCTGTCAAGGCCCTCGACATGTGTTCCTTCACGAGTGATCGTCTTCCATCTGACAAAGATCTCACGGAGACTGGCGAGTTTGTCCGCATGACATGGTACCCTTCGGGCGTTATTTTTTTGGAAGCCATGATCAAGAAGTAGCTATGAGCATAGTTTTTCTTCTTCTACAGTAGGAAAGATCGTTAAAAATGAAATAGAGGCCCTGACCATAGTTATTTTCTTATGTCAAGCTCATTAAAAATGAAATAGTCCTCTCTTGAACCTTCATTTCATCCACCCTTCTCCTTTTTCTCATATAGTAGAGAAATTAGTGATCATCAAAGTTGGTGAATGAATTGAGCTTGGAGGGCATGTCTCGACAACTGATGATCGATGCAGGTTAGTATTTGTCAAGTTAAGGGGCATACCGAGCTTAGTCTTCATTTTCTTTCTTGTGCTCATAAATACATGAGAATGCATCCGGGTAGACTTTATCTCTTTTTGGACTGTATGGATGCAGAAAAGATTACAGATTCTCCTTTAAGCTCACTGGACTCTCTGAAAGCAGCATGAAAGATCATTAAATTCAGTCTTGCTTCCTTTCCCCACTCATTAAAAGGTTTGAAAGGGTGTCTATTTGGTACAATTTTATCCTTTTTTTTCACACTAAGTAGACTAACATTATGAAAAAAAACAACATTGGAGTCATCTTTGAAGTTCTTTTCAAACTCTAAACATGAAAATATTTCAGAGGGACGTGATTCTCTTCACGCTCATTAAAGTATTTGAAGCGTTTGTTGAAAGCGATAAGCTTATCTCTTTTTGATCTCATCATGCTACTTTCACGAAATGGTAAGAGTTCTCTTTTAAGTGTTTCACAGAGCTCTATAATCATACCAGAAAAACCTTCGATTTTACTGTCTTTGGACTCGTTAAACAAATGAGAGGCCCATATGGGATCGAACCATTACTTATTCCAGTTCATTAAACATAGGAAGAGGGACTTACCGAGGTAAGTTATATCGAGCATGTTACCCTCCTCAAGCTCATTAAATTAAAGAGGTACTCATCTATATTGATGGGGGAAAAGAGTGAAGGAAGAAAGCCAAGCGGTTTTTGAGAACATTACCAATAACTCTTAAATTAAGCCCCTTGAACATGGCACTTTGTCTTTGTGCACATAATCCACCGAAATCTGCCTTGAGCCAATCCTTTGAGTTTCTTTACTCCTGCTATGGATCACACGATGTAAGTCACATCCACCTTGCATCATCCATTTTGGTCCATATGTTTACATTGTCGTTACCTCGATTAACTCCAAGGGAAGTATCTGCTTCGAAATTCAACCATCACAAATATCTTGTCTCAAATACCCATGTCAGTCCATGTTCATTTTATCTACCAATTACATATATGTGTATGCATTTAGGTGTCATTGATGGGGGACATCAAGGCCCTCGGCCGAGTCTATTCCTATGAACTTCAACACATTATCTAAGAACCTTGGGCGCTTAGAAACCAAGTATTAGTACTTTAGGACCCTACATGCCTCAATGATAGTACTCCTCATTAAATGATGGGTTTACATCATTGAACTTCGATCGGATGATTACATGGATGTTAAATATCTCATCCATTCACATTCATTGGAATGTACTACAAAATTACTGGGAATCATTGACATCAATGGTGATCTCCCTCAGCTTTTAGCGGTTTACATCATTGACCCGGTAATCAAGTGGACTGCCATGTTTGACATGGGGACATCTATTCACATGGTTAGATTTGTACTACATGTCGAGTTGGTAAGAAGACCCGAGGTTGAGTGATCACTCGTCATGTCTTTTGCCTGGGTTGTGACGGAGTTTCTCTTGAACAAATGACACATATATTTGTTACATATCCACTTTTTATTAGTCGTGGCTATGTCTTGTCATCTCGAATCCTTGTGTATTCTTCGTGGCTACGATCAATTGGTCATGGGAGTATAGATCCATAGTGTATCTTCGATGGCTATCGCATTTTGTCAATATAATTATGGATTAGCGATTAACTATGGCTGACCCATATCTTACTATACATTACTCAAGCATAGGTATGCATGCCTTGGGTGTGAAAGCATGTTAACATTTGTTTGATGGTTGTGTGCAGCTTATACCAAGTTCTCCACGTCCACACCCTTGCTTGAAAGTGCCTTAGGAAGTATTTTGGGGTTATCGGTTCTCATCTTCTAATTTTTCACTTTGGGGGGCAATCTATTGCACCTCAAAATTACTCACTTCACAAATGTCATCATTAGTTATCGGTATCTTGACTGCAAGTGTTATAAGTGTTGCTAAGATCATATTGCCTTCTTTCCTATGTCATGCCTCAAATGACATGACAGGGACATAGGACACCTCAGATTAGTCTTGAAGAGATCAATCACTAGAAGTACAGTGTTTTGCCACTAGAAACCACTCAAAGATATTTTTGGAGAGGATCCCACTCCCCTATCTTGTCGAGGGAATGTTATAAATCCTGATGCCTTATGGAAGTGTTGCCACTATTAAAGTGGGTACTTCGATACTCTCTTTCAAGGGCTATAATGCTTGTGATGCAATTTTTGGAGAATTGCTACCTATTCTAGGCAAAAATTGGTTTGTTGAAAAGAATGAGGGAAAGATCCCCTCAATATCTAAAGGAAGTTGGATTCGAATCCTTATTCAGAAAGCGCGTGATATTGGAAGTCCACTTCAAGGAGGAAAATCCTCAACTTACCCCAAAGATATCTCTCTCAAGTAGTTGGGCCTTTCCAAGCCTATTTAAACATGCCTTCTCATGTTGAAAAGGGAAAAAGTATTGTGAAGCATCCAAACTATGATCTCATGAAGAAGGTGTCTTAAACATGACATTGATTGTGTGGACTATTTGAAAAGAGGTTGGGATGAGGAAGGCTTGTGGCTGCTACACTCCCACATCTATGGTTGTTAGCATTCTTCGTTGTTGTTCTCTTTTATATGGCACATTTTCTTTCAAATTACGTGTTTATCTTTTGTAGGAATTTGTCTCTTGAATATAGATCTATTTCCATTCTTCTGTATTAGTAAGTGGAAGTTGGTTGGCATCTTTTGTTTGTCTGGGCTTATCGAGGAGTTCAAGATTGGGCTCAACTCGGTTCATCTGAGACAAGCAAGTGAAGTACTTCTTTTCTCCTTCCTCCTCACACATTAGTTTATCTAGATCTAAAAGTCAGAGTGTCCACGATAATACTGTCTTAAGAGTTAAAGTTCTAGCTTTCAGGAGATCTACCACTTTTGTCAGCGAGGAGATTTTCCTTCAATAACATCATAATAAAATATAATGCATTGTCCATAAATTCACAATCGGCCAATTTAAACATATGCCTGAGGTCCTTTAATCGGCCAATTTAAACATATGCACAGGTCCCTTTCCAAATTGAACATACTTCTAAAACATGCATGATTTCATACTTTCTTCAACATATCAACCAATAAGTTCTTGTAAAGGAACCAAAGTCAACATAAACCCAAGCTTCATCACTGTCAATGCAACCATTCATAATATGCGTGATGATTCCATAATAGATGCACAATGAACATAACGAAATACACACAGTTCCCAACTCCATAAATTTCTATAACCTTGATCGGGCCTAGTGAAACACACATGAGTCTCCAATTTGCAATCAACACCCTGTTGTAGAACACAGTGATTCAAAGTATAACGAAAAAAGAGGCAGCCCTTTGACTGCATATTATTACTTATTCCCGATCACAACTTTTGAACTGATTTCATCATAGGAAGACGAGATAGGGACTCAACAAAAAATTCCATAACCACTCCACTTGATAACCAATCCTTGACAACCAAAAATATGTCTGACAAGAGTAAGAACAATTGGGGATTTTTTTAAATCGATATCTGTCACAACAAATACAAAGAGGTAATCAAGAATGCACTCAGTCATCAATATCACAGAGAAATGGAGGTCCTTAGAGGCATATCAACCATAGGCAAATACCCTTTGATACAAGAATAGTAGAAACCACAGGGTTCCTTATAACTCTCGGTCTGGGAAATGGCACAATAGTTAGCCATAGAGGAAACAACGACAGGTGGGGTAGAAAAACGATGCACATAGTGTGTCTTGCATTTGCAGAGGAGAAGCGAATGTCCACTTGACAGTGATAGTTACCCAGAACACACAGAGGTATAACCTCTGTCTATTTCTTAAGAGTTGAATCATTTGACAACAATTCCAGTGAGGAAGCATAACCCGAGGCATAACTTATATCACCCAAAAACCATATAGCATATATATTGACATTATGGCCACCTTAAGACCGATTCTTGAAATATTTTGGTGCCAAGACACTGAGCCCACGGCCATGAATATGGAAAAATACACAGCAACCAAATGACAATCCGAACATGATTGGACATGGTTACCCTCATAACTGTGAGGAAGCAACCAGAAAGAATACACAGAGTAAAACCCTCCACCATTAAAACACAGAGAGATAATACCCATATTCATTTAAAATTCCACAGAGACCCGCCATGATTTTAACCAACAGAGCAACTAGAAAATCCACAACTCAACCAAAACCAATTCTTTTACTTGCAATCCAAACAATTACACAGTCATTCTAGAGAGAAAAACCATGCATTTACATAGTTGCAATTCTCAGGAAAACACAAACCCAAGCATTATTGATCCATTGTTCATTCATACACAGAGCTTAATTCATGGATGGGGTGAAAAAGAACCATACCTGTAACTGAGATCTTAAAAGGGTGAGATGGCTGAGTGTTTTCTTCCCAAGATTGAATTGTGGAGCTTAACCACTAGCATATCAAAATTCAACAAGAGCCATACTAGGGTGATGACCTAATGGGGGTAGTATGGAGTGACATGCATTTATTGCACGTCGCTTCCATCTCCTCTTCTATTCAATTCCGAAGTACAAGACAACCAACACTCACCATATCATTTAAACCATGTAATCAATTTCCGAAACATTGAAATCTGTGACCATATTCGTTGCCAAATGTGTTTCCCAAAACATTCACGTTAACCCTTGCCAAGTTTTCATGCCATACCATATTCCTTGCAATATCATATGTGCCCCAAAATAACTCAAATAAAAAACAGCATAGCCACTAACCAACCATATAATAGTTAGGACTAACACTAACATGTTTTATATTTCCATTTGCACATAACCTTTAACATAGCTTAAACATAGGCCCTTTCTTTTAGGATTGTTCCCATAACGTTATTCTCTTTGTTTTGGTTATGTTATGACTAACATATTTATTGTGTATGTGTAGCTAGGTAATAAATCATGGTGACTTGATTAAACATAGAAACTGTAAATATATGCTAATAATAACATAAAAATAAATCTTTAAATAGAACAACATCCCATAAAATGCATCATCCACTTGTTACTATATCCAAAATGAAACCATGACTGCACTGTCAACCATATAGGGACCTGTAAGTAGCATCAAAACAACAACAGAAAATGTGTGATATGACTATCTTCGAGCCTCGAGTATACAAGGGGGTCCCACCTACTAGTATTATATTATTAGCATAGTTTAAATAATAGGGCTTTAGCAATACTCTGCACGTGAAATTCCTCATTGCAATTTTAATCGTCAACAAACTGGCGACTCCACATGGAAATATGTTTCCAACAGATTAATAACTCAGAATGTATGGTTTCACAGACCAAGTAACATCAGATCAAGAACATATAAATCAGAATGATTATGCAACAGGGGAAGTGAGTGTATTTAATGGAAAAATGATTGGGAATTTATGAATAACTCATGGAAAGTGTTAAGTATGACGAGGTTTATCCCTGTATGCATAATAATTCAAACAAAATTTGTTCTTAACTTCAAGGAGAAAAAATTTCTAACTTTCTCTTTTGAATCTCAAATTGGATGAAGAAATGGAAAGCAGAAGCGGTAAATAACCAACTATCTCATAAGACAACAGTGAAAGAAGATAACAAATTCAATGATGCCTTCAGGGGGAACATCATAATATCAATGTAAGCTTGAAATTTATTGACTAACAATACCTTGTAGGAGTGTCATTGTGGCATAACTGATCCACCATTTTATTCTTGACCAAAAATTGAAATGAAAAAGAACAAAAGCAAGAAATGTCATAACAGAAATGAAACTGCAAAATTTAAAATAGAAGAAATGGAATGACAGAAAATGCAAATAGAAGAAATGAAAACTACTAAAATGAAAGAAGAATATAAAAATACTGTAAAAGAAGAATTGAAATAGTAGAAATGAAAACTACTAAAATGAAAGCAAAATTGAACTACTAAAATACAGAACAATCCAAACAGCGTTGAACTCTTAAAGTTGGTTCCATGTAGTGTTTTAAGTGAGAGTCATTAGTGTTGTAGGAAAATCGTCGCTCTTGTAAATCTTTTAGAATGTAAGAGTTTGTACCCAGGAAAAAAGTGATCTTGAAAGGACCCAACCATAATTTTTGAAACTCTGAGTGTCTTCCCCTATCAGCATGAGTTGAATCCCACAACAGTACCTTCTCATTGACTTTAAATTTGACAGTCTTGACACTCTTGTTGAAATACTTCTTAAAAGTCAAATGTCTCCTTTTTATATTACCCAAGGCAAACGTCCTTTTCTCCTCTAAAGCCAAGAGTGCATTCATCCTTTGTGAAACATCAGAAGAATTTAATTCTTTGATTGTAGCATTAACCTTAAGGAGGAAAGTTCCATCTCAGTAGGCATAATGGATTCTTGACCATAAACAAGTTGGAAAGGAGTGCAACCAGTGCTCACCTTGGTGGTGGTTTGATCTTCCCAAGGGGCATAAGTGAGGAGAGTGTGCCATTGGCGAGGATTATCTTCGATGAGCCTTTTTATGATTCTCACTAGATTCTTGTTGGTAGACTCGGTCTGCCCATTTCCTTGGGGATAGTAAGTTGACGAGGTGAAATGTTTAACCCCCAACTTAGCTAAAAATTGGGTCATCTTAGCAGAAATAACAGCGGGACCATTGTCTGTAATAATTTCCAAAGGAAGACCAAATATAGAAAATATGTTATTTTCACTTAAATAAATCACCTGATCATCTGTCAAATGTTTAAGCGGGATAGCTTCATCCCATTTTGTAAAATGGTCTGTGGTTGTAAAAATAAATATTTGTCCTCCTGAAGATGGAGGATTACTAGGACCAATAAAATCCAATCCCCACTTTGAAAAAGGAAAGTCCGAGAGGACAGGTTGTAATGGCATGACTGAAAGGCGTTCTTTCCCAACAAATTTATGGCACTTGTCACAAGATCTAGAAAAAACATAAGAGTCACAAATGATTGAAGTCCAATAGTATCATTTTCTAATAATCTTAAAAGCAATGGTTTTAGAAAAAAATTACCTCCTATGTGAACAACAGAATTTGAAGAACCATGAGTTTCTTGCAACAGTTTTTGTGCTTCCTCATTATTTACACAATGAAGAAACATACCATCAACATATCTTCTAAACAAGATGTCTCCTATAATGACGTATCTAACAGATTCAATATGGAGACTTATTCTTTGATGAGTGTCTAAGTTTTTTGGACATCTTTGGTTTTGCAAATAGTAAACCAAATTCTTATACCAAAAATGTTCAAACACAGGAAGGATCTTATTATCAATGTAGAATAGTGTTTATAGGGAACTATCTTGTTCATCAATTTCTTCACTAGTTTCAGCATGTTGAGCTAACTGAAGGGTTAAGTCACATCCCTTGATGGTGTTATAAGTCACGATAGTTAAATCATGCTCCTGGATCTTGGAAAGCCAATGTGCAAGCTTCCTTGAAAGCTAAGTTCGTGAGAGAAAAAACTTGACAATAGGTAAAGGGACTTTTACCAACGTATGCTTACCTAAGATGAAGTGGAAAAAAATTTCAATAGCTTTAACAAGAGAGAAAGCATGTTTTTCAATAAAATAATATTTAAATTCATCATCAGAAAAGATTCGACTCATGTAAGCCATTGGTTTTTCGTTACCTTGGTCATCACCTTGAATGAGGATAGTAGAAACTGCTTCCTCTTTGGCATTAGTATATACCATGAATTCTTTCTCAAAATCCGTCTGCGCCAAAACCGGTGCAGAGCTAATTGCTTTCTTGATCCCTACAAAAGAATATTCAACATCATCTATCCAAGAGAAGGAACGATGTTGCTTAATCAAATTATGAATTGGTTTTACCATTACAGCAAAATCAGGAACAAACCTATGGAAAAAGTTATAAACCCCCATAAAATCTTGAACCTCCTTCTTGGAAGTGGGAGCAGGCAGATTTAGAATAGCAGCAACCCTTTCGGGATCAATGCTTATTCCTGAATCAGAGACAATGTGTCCAAGGAGCTTTCCCTTGGTAACGTCGAAAATAGACTTAGAAGGATTTAGAGAAATGTCAAATTTCCTGCATCACATGAGAACTCTTTTAAGATGAAAAAAATGATATGACCGGTTTTTAGAGTACATAGTTAAGTCATCAAGATAGATCTAAATGATCTTGTCGATCAAATCATCAAAAGCTATTTCCATATCTCTTTGAAAAGCGGCACCTGCATTGGATAAGCCAAAAGGCATACATTCATAAGAAAAAGTACCCCAATGAGTAATAAAGGTGGTTTTATATTTGTCTTCCCTTTTTACCTTGATTTGATTGTAACCAAAGAAACTGTCAAGTAAGGACATCATTTGTGATCTTGCAACTTGCTGCAAAATCATTTCCATATTAGGGAGAGGAAAGTGATATTTTATGATAGCCTGATTTAATGCGTGAAAATCTATGCATAATATGATTTGACTAGTTGTTTTCCGAACATGAACCAAATTAGAAACCCATTCTAAATACTTAACTGAAAAGATAATTCCATCCTTCAAGATTTTTTCCAACTCCTTTTGAATAATTGCTTCTAGTGCAGGGTTGATAGGTTTTTGTTTTTTCCTAACTGGTTTTATTCCCTCCTTGATAGGAATGGCATGATGTATAAGAGAGGGATAAAAACCACGAAGATCCTCATAATACCAAGAAAAAACATCTTGAAATTCACCAAGCAGTCTGGCAAAATTCAACTTTTCTTCATCAGAACATTGGGCACCTATTTTAACATTCCTTTGGGACTTGGGTGTTCCAATGTTCAAGGAGATGGTTTCACCCACCTTCCTTTTCGACTCCTCTTCTTTATGTTTCTCTTTGTTTCCTACATCACTCGATGAAAATGAAATTTCTAGAGGAGTCAAGCCCTTAGGAATCTCGTTATCTTCCATTGATATAATTTCCCTAGCATTATAAGGTTCATTTTGAATGAAAGCACATATGCTCTCATCACTAGGAAATACCTGTCATGATTATATATTTTTAGGGATGTGTGGAGAATATAGAAATTGAAAAGTACAATCAGGTCTTTGAGGTAGAATGTTTTGATTAGGAGAGGCTGCAAAAAAAGCTAACCGATCAGCTATTTAGTTCAATTCCCTCTTAACATGAGTAATGTTGAAATATAGTAGGCTCAAGATAAGTGCCCAAATAGTTTGGGTGTAGTGTTTCATCAACTTGTTGCTAGGAGAATATATCTTATGTACAAGGTTCACAACAAGCTCAGAATCCCCAAAAATTGTAAGGTGACTACAACCCATATTATAGGTGTTTTCAATGCCTAATAATAAAGATTCGAATTCAGTGACATTGTTTGTGCAAGAAAACTCTAACCTATAAGAAAAGTTATGAATTTTCCCCACAGGAGAGTGCAATATAATTCCAGATTTGTTTCCTTCATTAGAGCATGAACTATCAAAGTGCATATGCCACATATCGTCGTCTAAGTCAATTTGTTCCAAGGGATTGTTGTCCTCCTCAGAAAATATGTAATACACCCCTAATTCCTCTTCGATATAATTCACATTAGGATGTAGCACACATTCTATGTAAGGTGAAATCCTTCCCTCTCTAAGGACTATGATTTTTTTACCATTCTGAGGAATGGATAAGCATGTCCCATCAAGTGAAAGGTATCCACCTGTCAAAACTTGCCAATCTCTTCCTAGGATGATCGAGTAGTTACTTATTGGCATATCGATTACCTGAATATTAAGGGTTGTCCTTATTTCAAGGTGTGCGCACAAAACCTAGGCCACATCCATGATTTCACCTATGGTCGTTTGTTGTAGACTATTATAAGAGAGCATGCTTCTGGTGTTTTCATTTTTACAAGACAAGCCTAGCTCTTCCATAATAATATTCGACATTACACTTGGGCTTGAACCATCGT